>SJYC01056173.1:0-34373 GCA_006408675.1 Madoqua kirkii | reverse complement strand
GGGGGGGGCGATGGTGAACACTTTTTTTAGGCTCACTTGTTCAGTCACGCTGTGGGAAGGGAGGGATGCTGCAAACAAATAACACTGGCGTGTGCTCACAGTGCCTCCGCCACACTGGGCCTGCCCCCACCCACGATGCATGCGCCCTCCCTGCCCACATTGCTCAGGCTCTAGGTTGCTCCACTGGGAACCGTCCGAGGCTGGCCCTGGGCTGCATGCACCTCCCAGGTCTAAGCCACTCAGGCTCAGGCACTCAGGTAGTTTTCAGAGGCCCAGAGAGTTGGGCCTGTGTTTTGTGCCTTTCTCAGGTCCAAGTAGTTCAAGTGTTTGGCTAGCATGGTCGCTGTGACATCGCCTCTCTCATCCCTGCTGCTGTTTTCTAGGTGTACAACTGGTGCATCTTCTCAGGTGGATGATGACTGTCCAGAACCCCAAGAAGTCTTAGTTACCACAGAAGCCTGCTTGCAGTTTGGTAGATAATGTCTCTCTGAGGCTGCAATTGCCCCCTTCCGGCTCTTCCGGCTCTGGCTGTCTGTCACCGGAGGGGGATGGTCTGCAGCCAGCCGGCTAATTCTGCCCCGACCTTTGTTCTGTGCTCAGTCTTGGCAATGTCTTATATTAGAGCTTTTCATGTGGTAATTATCCCACAGTCTGGTTTGCTAGCACAAGTTAGTTCACCCTGATTACACTTGGGGCATTCAGCCCGATCCTTACTCTAAGCAATGCAGCCCACGTCTCCCTGCCCAGGCCTTGCTTGCTAGTGGCATATGCAGGTCTCTGCGCTGCTTCTCCACTAGGAGAGTTACCACTGGGCTCATAATCTGTGGGTTTTAATTATTTATTTTTCCTCCCTGTTATGTTGCCCTCTGCGCTTCCAAGGCTCACCACAGACTAGGCAGTGAGAATGTTTCCTGGTGTTTGGAAACTTCTCTCTTTTTAAGACTCCCTTCCCAGGACGGAGCTCCATCCCTACCTCTTTTGTCTCCTTTTTTGTCTTTTATATTTTTTCCTACCTCTTTTCAAAGACAATGAGCTGCTTTTCTGGGTGCCTGACAACATCCTCTGCCAGCATTCAGAAGTTGTTTTGTGGCATTTACTCAGCCTTTGAATGTTCTTTTGATGAATTCATGGGGGAGAAAGTGGTCTCCCCACCCTATTCCTCTGCCATCTTAGGACTGCCCTCCAGAGTTGATTCTTAATTTCACTCCCAGTTCTAAATATACTATTTAATTCTGTGTTTGAGCTGAAATATAGTCACAAAAATATTTTTACTGGAATTATTTCAATATACTCTTGCTAGACATAAAATGTTTCTATCTTAACTAGCCACTTTTAAAATAAATTAATTCAATTCAAGGTAAACAGCCAAATTATATTTTATGGTACTTCTTTATGTGTTAAAGGCTTATGAATATAAATGTTTTAGTATTCCAGTTATTTGTGTATAATTAGATTAGGAAAAGGCTTAATTGTTATTAAAGATCTGAGGATGAAAACTTATTCAAAGATTTCGGAGTATTGGAGAAATATTGTTAAATATGAAGGTCACTTTCATACTCTGTGACAAAAGTATCAAAATTTTACTTAAAGACACACTTGAAGTGGAAAGGGAACTTTAAGGCCATCTAGCGTTGCCATCATCTGATGTTAAGTCCTCTCTTTTAGCATCCCATAACACTTCTGCTGATTTTCAAGTTATTACATCTCAAGATCCAACCTCCCCAGAGACTGTTCAGAAGTATATTCAGGTGATTTGGTTATTAGAAAAATCTTCTCTACATTAATCTAAAATAATTATCTTCAGACCACAAGTCCACAAAGAATAAGTCAAATGCCCCTTGTGCAGAAATCTCCTGGTTTATTTAAGAGTAGCCATCATATTCATATCCCTGGCAGTCATGTGTTCTATAGATTCAATGCCACAATTCCTTCCTAGAGACTTCTTTATGCTTTCAGTTTCCTTTAAAATTCTGGTCCCTTCAGTTCTAAATGCCTCCCAATTTGTCAATATCTTTCTTAAAGACTGATGCACCACACTGAATAAAATGTCCCAGTTGAGATGCAATCAAGTAAGAGGAAAACCAAACCATCATTCTCTTCTTTTCATACATTGATCAATACAGAAAAGATCAAATTAACTTTTCATGAATGCATGGATTATTCTTACATCAGTACCATGCTTCATTATGTACATGTCAATTATTCTTCGTATAGCTTTAAAGAGAAATGAGAACAGATGCATGTGCTCAGTCGCTTCAGTCCTGTCCAACTCCTTGAAACCCTAATTTCCCTTAATCTTCTATTTAAATGGACTTCCCTGGTGGCTCAGACAGTAAAAAGTCTGCCCGCGATGCAGAAGACCTGAGTTTGATCCCTGGGTTGGGAAGAACTCCTGGAGAACAGAACTCCTGGAGAACAGAACAGCTACCCACTCCAGTATTCTTGCCTAGAAAATTCCAAGGACAGAGGAGCCTGAAAGACTATAGTCCATGAGGTCGCAATTTAATTTTCCTTAATCTTCTATTTAAATACAAAACTAAATTGTTACCATGCCATCTGGATAGCACTGAATTTTACAGACGTAATCTGTACCATCTCTGAAATATTATTTCACATACTCTCACTCATGAGGTTGCCTTCTTTCAAAGCACAGAAGAAAAGAGCAACCATAATGTCTACCAAACATGCAATATAAACATGTTCTGGAGAAAGTAGATGGCACTAAAATTGTCTTCCAGGGTACACAGCATCTCCTCCTTTCTTTATTTTCTTCTTCAGAGGTCCAGCTCAACAGGATTAGCATCTTCAAAGATGACAAATTCTAGGCATAAAAGTGTTTCTCTATAAGCTGTTCAAAACTCAGTTTTATGAGCCAGATATTCATGAAAAATGGTGTTTGCTTTGTTCTTCTGGCACCATTCCCCCAAATCGTTTGAAACCCAGAAAATAAAAAGATTGTTTCATCAATAAGACTGAAAAAGAGTAGTACTGAATAGAACTTTTAAAACTGATTTTGATGAATTATCTTTAGTTTCAACTAAATTTCCCTACCACAATCAGTGTAGGTACTTGAGGAGCTATTCAGAAATAAATACAACCATTAACATTCATTATTTGTGTGTGTAAAATAAAAGTATCAATGAAAGTAAACTTGTCAGTGGATGATTTTTAATCTAGTCAACATCCCCAGCGTTATAGTATATAGCAGGTGTCTTATCTTTTGTCTATCATGTTAAGCCTTGATCCCAAAGCCATGAAATCAGACTAGCATTCAAGCATTCAGTTTCTTATAAACAATGAATGTATCTGTTGCTTGACTAAAGCTATTATGAGCAAATAGTTCAAGAGACAAATTCCCCTTTTTGTTCAGAAGTCTCTCAACACACTTTTGAGGAATCAAAGTAAAGACTTTTCCTGATTCAATCCTGTTGCTTTGCAAATGCAGCTCATTTAATAAGCATTTCTTGAATGCCTAGGCTTCTCTGAAGTGACAGTCTACGTGACATTGAAAGCACTGTCTCCCATGGACATACTGTGAGAGCCCCAGAGAACTATAGCAGCAGCTTCATCAAAGTCAGACTTTTTCTTCATAGACTAACAATGTAATACTTGTAATGAGTTTTACTTTACTAAAAATATTTTTCTCAACACATGAATTCATACAGATACTAACCATCCAGTATTGCTTTACCTGAACCAAAGAGTCAGCAATTTTAATTGGAAAAGTACTTCAGAGTTCATTCTGCCCAAATCCTTCTCTGTCTAGTTTAGAAACCAGAGCCCAGAGAGGTTGGTAAGGAAGCCACAAAACCCAAAATGATGCACCCAGGCCTCCTGAGTTCTGTTCAGTTTCTCTACATTCTTCTACTATTCTTTATAAGGTACAAAAAGTAAAATTAAATATAGCATTTGAATCATAATTAAAAAGGCAAAGAACACTTTCTAAGCATTGAAATTTTTTTAAATTGTGTCCTGTTTCCACCTGGCTGTCATAGAACATTCTCTGCTTCTACTTTCTTTGAGAACTCAGCTTATAGATTATTTCCTTGAAAGCCTTCTGGCACTATCCCCAAACATACATGTTAAATTGATTTACCTTTGCTATACTCTGCTTGTCCCAGATCATTTTTGCTCATGTTACCTTAATACATTCTTCTGTGGGGGTATGATTAGTATGCGCCACTCCCATTTGACTTGACATTTATTAAAATCAGGGGTGGTTGTACTTCCCTGGTGGTCCAGTGCTAAAGAATTTGTCACCAGTGCAAGGGCCATGGGTTCCATCCCTGGTTCAGGAAGACTCCACTAGCCATGGATAAACAAAGCTGGTGTGCCACAACTACTGAGCCAGCACTCCAGAGCCAACGCTCTGCAACCAGAGAAGCCGCTGCAATAGGAAGCCTGCGTACTGCAACTAGAGAGGAGCACCCACTCACTGCAATAGGGAGAGCCCAAAGACAGCGGTGAAGACTCAGTGCAGCCATAAATAAATAAGTACAAAGTTTTAAAAAAAGGGGAGGGGGGATGGCATCTATAGTTTTGCCAGCCACGTACATCAGCTCCTAAACCAGGGTGCCAGTACCCAATAGGTGATCAGTGTATGTTACAGGATGTATAAGTCAACTTCTCAAGCCAACATGTGTAACTTTGGACTGAGTCACAAAGTTGAGAAAAACACGAGCGACATAGGTTATTCCTGAACCAGATTTAGAAAATATGTGAAAGCTTTCATGTGTGTTTCAAGAAAAGAAAAAAAAAAATAGAGTGTTGAAAAATGTCCCCTGTACTTAAAAACCAAAGTTGTTTCACAGAATGACCCCTAGGTTCACTTCCTAACTCTGACCGGTTTCTGCCATTTCTGCAATGACAGGATCACCCTCTGGCATTTAAAAGGCCTAGAGATGTTGGTGAGGACTCAGAGAAACTCAAAGTTTATTGAAAAAAGAAACCTAATGGTTGTAAGAATATATTCCTTCCTCATTCACACCTCATTTACGCTTTTTCCCTTCATCCTGCTGTCAACTGCTAGGAATAGTTGGGAGTTGATGGCATCTCAAAGCACACTCTGATGGCACACTTAATGAGTTCTTCTCTTTTTATTTATTAGTTAAAAAATAATGATCATTGTGTATGCTTTTTCTGAGTTGCTTAAACCTAGCAGTGACTTCATCTTCTTTTACTTGATTCTTTCACTCCTTTGAGTCCTGACTCCATTTTCATCCACATGTTCTCATTCCCGGTCTCTCTCTTGTCCACTCCTGAGGTTTCATTTCAAGAATTTCTTAAGGTCTTTTTCTTCTCATCTATTCAACAATCATTCAGACACATTCATGGAGGACCTACATATGTGTGTTCCTTTTTTTTTTTCCTATATTGATGACATTCTAAAGCTTATTTACTTTTGTTTTACAATGTATACATTTTCTTATTTCTTTTGGTCTTTTCAAGTACTATTTAAAATTTTTCCTAAAACAAGAATGTCAATCTTTTATAACTTATAGAACAAAAATTCCAATAATTTAATCAAGTTTATAAGAGATGAATATATTCAAGTGTATTCAGGTATGAATACTTCAGATATGACAGGTGGTTATACCTTAGGCCTGCTTAAAATGATCTTTTACACTATTTTGTAAAATCTCTTTGCTGTAAATAAATGTCCACATAGCATTTAAATTATCTTTCCACCTGTTCTGCCATCTTATGATAGTGTTCTGTTTAAAATAATTTCCTTTTCTGCCCTTATTCTCATTTTCTGGCCTCTTAGTTTGTTCGGCTGCTACAACAAAATACTATAAACTGAGTGGCTGATAAGCAATACACATTTATTTCCCACTGCTCTGGAGACTGGGAAGTCCAAGACCAAGGCTCTGGCATATGTGGTCTCTGGCTAGAACCTGCTTCTTGGTTAACAGACTGTCATCATCTATATTCTCTCATGGCAGAAAAAGCAAGGGAGTTTTTTAGAGTTTATTTTATCAGGGCATTAATCTCACTCACAGATGCTCCACTCTCATGACCTAATCACTTCATCACCTAAAGGGTCAGGATTTCAACAAATTAATTTTCAAGAGATATGAACATTCAGACCATAGCACCTGATCAAAGTCATATGTCAAATGAAATGCTGACTTTGCCATGTTACCAAGTAAAAAGTCTGGAAGTCAGGTCTCTGGATATGAAATTTTTTAAAAAAAATAGTTCTCATAATTCACCAATTCACTCTTTTGTTTCAGAATTCATACTTTTTTCCTCTGATTAGACAGCAAAGGTTTCAGCTCTGTCAATATTTTTCCAGTTAGCAAAAGATAGCCAAAGTCCTGAAACTTTCACCTTTCCAACTCTGCTGCTGCTGCTGCTGCTGCTGCTAAGTCACTTCAGTCGTGCCCGACTCTGTGTGACCCCATAGACAGCAGCCCACCAGGCTCCCCCATCCCTGGGATTCTCCAGGCAAGAATACTGGAGTGGGTTGCCATTTCCTTCTTCAATGCATGAAAGTGAAAGGTGAAAGTGAAGTCACTGAGTTGTGTCCAACTCTCAGCGACCCCATGGACTGCAGCCTACCAGGCTCCTCTGTCCATGGGATTTTCCAGGCAAGAGTGCTGGAGTGAGATGCCATTGCCTTCTCTAGTTTGTATTATTTTCCCTTTCAGACTTTATAGCTATGATTCTCTCATTTTTTTCTCAATATCATTACAAATTATACTCTGCTCATGTCATTTTCCCATTAATTTCAGTTTAATGAACCAATACGCTAATATCTCCTTTACACAGTCTGAAAAATGATCGTATTTTCTTTTCAAACAGCTGGCAAAAATTTATTTCAGTCCTCCTTTTTTAATGCTTCCCTCTTGTTAGTACTTTGAAAGTATACTTTACAATATGGAGCATGAAAATATAATTAACACTTTCACATTCTAAGACTTCCCAGTTGGTGCTAGTGGTAAAGAAACTGCCTGCCAATGCAGGAGACATAAGAGACACAGGTTCAGTCTCTGGGCTGGGAAAATCCCTTGGAGGAGAGCATGACAACACACTCCAGTACTCTTGCCTAGAGAATCCCATGGACAGCGAAGCCTGGCAAGCTACAGTCCAAAACACTCACACACATTCTAAGACACAGGTTTACACTAAACTGTAATCCCAGACTTTCAAATATATATTTCCTATGCATCCCAAGCTGTTATCTTGTCACCTATGGTAGAGAGATAAGGTGAATAAGGAAGAAAATCTATGAAACTGTTCTTAATCTTCAAAAAATAGAACTCAGGAATGATGTCCACATCTTTCACCTGCTGCTACTAAGTTGCTTCAGTCGTGTCTGACTCTGTGCGAACCCATAGATGGCAACCCACCAGGCTCCCCCACCCCTGGGATTCTCTAGGCAAGAACACTGGAGTGGGTTGCCATTTCTTTCTCCAATGCATGAAAGTGAAAGTGAAATCACTCAGTCATGTCCGACTCTTTGCGACCCCATGGACTGCAGCCCACCAGGCTCCTTAATACATGAACAACACTCAAAACCTAAAATACTAACTAAAATGGTATAGGACCTTAATGGCTAAGAAGTGAAAATTGCTTAGTTGTGTCCAACTCTTTGTGACCCCATGGGCTATACAGTTTATGGAATTCTCCAGGCCATAATACTAGAGTGGGTAGCCTTTCCCTTCTCCAGGGGATCTTCTCAACCCAGGGATTGAAGCCAGGTCCCCCTCATTGCAGGCAGATTCTTTACCAGCTGAGACACAAGGAAGCCCAAAAGGAAGACTCATTGGAAAAGACCCTGATGCTAGGAAAGATTGAAGGTAAGAGGAGAAGGGGACAACAGAGGATGAGATGGTTGCATGGCATCACTGACTCGATGGACATGAGTTTGAGCAAGCTCCAGGAGTTGGTGATGGACAGGAAAGCCTGGTATGCTGCAATGGGGTTACAAAGAGTCAGACACAATTGAGTGACTGAACTAAACTAAATGGCCAAGAACTAAGGGTTTTGAGTCAGCAGATGTGAATTTGACTATTGAGATGTTTAATTCTTAATTATAGAAATGCATAAAATGTATTATAACAAAGAAAGCTCTCACTTGACGTCATTCATGCAGATTCTTCCTGTTTTGTTTTGTTTTGTTTTTAAGCTAGATGATTTAAAATCACCAACATGCATACATTATCTTTCCTTTGTCACATTTATTCCTGTCAGATTGAGTTGGAGTACCTGTTTTAAGGACAGGATACCTGTTTTCTTGAGGGAATTATGGTCCCTAGGAAATAAGCATATAAATAAAAGATTTTATTTTTAAAATAATTTCTTCATATGGCAGCAATATTTTTAGTGTTTTAAGGAGCCTCCATACTCTACTCCATAGTGGCTGTAGCAATTTAAGTTCCCACCAGCACTATAAGAGAGTTCTCTTTTTCTCCACACCCTCTCCAGCATTTATTGTTTATAGATCTTTTTTTTAATGAAGGCCATTCTGATTGGTGTGAGGGATACCTCATTATAGTTTTGATTTGCACTTTTCTTACAATTAGTGATGTTGAGCACCTTTTCATGTGTTTTTTGGCCATTGGCATATCTTCTTTGGAGAAATATCTAATTGTTGAGCTGTGTTTTTTGATATGAAAAAATATTTCTTCAAATGCTTTGCAGAAATCTAGAAAATGTAAGCTTTATTTCAAAGTTTGCTCTGAGGCTGTTTGAGTGTGAGGATAAGAACATGGTGCATGATAGCTCCAGAGTGGTTTCAGGGCAACGAGCAAAGCTCATGAGCTGATATTTGCCTCTTATGTTAATAAAGTCTCTCCATTATAGAACAACTGATTGGTTCAAGTTTGAGAAAGGAGTATAACAGGCCTGTCTGCAGTCACCCTGTTTGTTTCATATCTATGCCAAGCACATCATGAGAAATGCTTGATTGGATGAGTTACAAACTGGAATCAAGACAGGCAGGAGAAGCATCAACCACCTCAGATATGTGAGTGATACATTTTAATGGCAGAATGCAAAGAGGAGCCAAAAAGTTTCTTAATGAGGGTGAAGCAGGAGAGTGAATGAGCCTGTCTCTTATACACATCTCCTCACTGTTTATTTTGTCAAATGGTGAGCCAGGGTATTGTATTAGGAGAAAGAGAGAAACAGTAAACTTGAGACACAAATGTAAACTGAGCGCTTACAACATTTTTATGAAAGCTGCGTATACTGAGCACAACTTGGTTCCATGGAATGGGATAATGCCTTGTGACCAACACACAGGCATCATACAGTCTGTGTTGTCTCCAGTTTTCAGTTATATCAAGATTGCAAAGATGTCACATATTCTAGAAGGAAGAATGTTAATCATCTCAATAGTGATAACATCTCACTGAGTTTTTCTAAAAATTAAATATGAAAAAAATGGTTGTTATTGTATAGCTATCTATTTTCTCTTTTTGTTTAAGATGCCATTTTTTAAATTGCTGTTAATTGAAAGCTAACTGCTTTACAATGTTGTGTTGATTTCTGCTGTAGAGCAACGTGAATCACTTATAAGAATAATCTATCTTGTTCCTCTTGAGCCTCATTCCCACCCCTCCATCTCACCCCTCTAGGTTGTCACAGAGCAGCAGGTTGAACCCCTGTGTTATACAGCAACTTCCCACTAGCAATTTATTTTACACATGGTAATGTGCATGCTTCAATGCTACTCTCTCAATTCATCTCACCCTCTGCTTTCCCCACTGAGTCCACAAGTCCATTCTCTACATCTGCATCTCTATTCCTGCTGGACAAATAGATTCATTGGTACCATTTTTCCAGATTCCATATATATGAGGTAATATACAATATTTGTTTTTCTCTTTCTGACTTACTTCACTCTGTATAACAGGCTCCAGGTTCACTCACCATAGTTTAACTGACTAAAATCCATTCCATTTTATGACTGAGTAATATTCCATTGTATATATGTACCACAACTTCTTTATCCATTCATCTGTCAATAGATATCTAGGTTGCTTCCATGTCCTAATGGATGTAAATAGTACTGCAATGAACATTGACATGTGTGTGTCTTTTTGAAATATGGCTTTCACACACCACATACCTAAATATTTTAAAATTATATATAAATCTGGCAACCAGTCCATTGTAAAAGAAATCAGTCTTGAATATACATTGGAAGGACTGATGTTGAAGCTGAAACTCCAATACTTTGGCCACCTGATGTGAAGAGCTGACTCATTTGAAAAGACCTTGATGCTGGGAAAGATTGAAGGCAGGAGGAGAAGGGAATGACAAAGATGAGATGGTTGGATGGCATCACCGACTCAATGGACATAAGTCTGAGTAAACCCCAGGAGCTGGTGATGGACAGGGAGGCCTGGTGTGCTGCAGTCCGTGGGGTTGCAAATAGTCAGACACGACTGAGCAACTGAACTGAATGAAACTGAACTGGCAAAGTGTTAAACAAAATATCTCTTTCTCATTTCTTGACCAACATACATTTATTACAACCTGGAAGGGCCAGAGTCCACACCAGAATGAGCAGCACAGGAAGCACCAGCCCACAGCCCAGATCTGCCAGGTTCTCTTCTCATCTGGCTTTATCCCACACCAAGATAATGTGACCTGAGTGTGGATGTATAATCTTGCATTCCTAAGCACTAGTAATTTTTTTTTTGCAAACAGCTGCCTTTTGTCCAGACCTTGAGCCTTCCAAATGCAGCATCTTAGTGTGAATCATTCTCCAGAGGACTATTCCAGAGAAGAGGACTATGCTGTTGAAAGGATTAAGGACATCTGGGGAGAAAATTTTAGTATCCTGTGATGCAGCAGACTGGGAAGAAAGTGCAGGGGTTCCAGGTGGGCAATGACACTTGGCTTCCAGAACTCCTAATCCAACCAGGAAGGTGTAAACAGAGGAGGAGAAGGGCAGGGTTCCTCTGCACTCTTACTGAGACTAAAAGGCAATGCTGTAGTATAAAAATTCAAAGAAAAAAAGTCTGTGGGATTTGAATTTTAATCTCCAGATAATTAAAGAGGCCTACAAAATTTATGGACTTCCCAGGTGGCACTAGTGGTAAAGAACCCGCCTGCCAATGCTGGAGACATGAGAGATTTAGAATTGATCCCTGGGTCTGGAAGATTCCCTGGAGGAGGGCATGGCAACCCACTCCAGTTTTCTTGCCTAGAGAATCCCATAGACAGAGGAATCTGGCAGGCTACAGTCCATGGGGTCACAAATATCAGACATGACTGTAGCTAGCGACTTAGCACTGCACAAGAAATATGTGTTCAAGGCATTGGGCTACTGACATGAAAAGAAGATAAAATTAAGGTTGAAGCAGATCAAGACACAGACACAGCCAGGCTCCAGATGGGTTAACCTTTGGGTACTGAAGTACTGAAGGCAAGAATCAGAGAGAGCATGGAGGGGAGCTTGAGAAATTAGATGCCAATGACTCGAATTAATATAAAAAAAAATGAAGTTCAGTGGTGGGGGCATGAAATGAGTAAGAAGTGGGGCATGAAAATGTAGTCAGATGGCAGATTTCAGTGCAAGAGAGACTGAGATAAATATTTGATGGGAAAATAATGGGAAGATGTGGTGGTGAAAAAAAATATTGATACCACTGTGTAATCCTATCAAGAACAGGTCACATGAAAATAAGCACCCTTGATTTAAAGGCTGGAGGGAGTACCAAGTCTCAGTTGGAGAAGAAGGAGAAGGTAGAGAACACAGAGAAGATGAGGTGATAGGAGGGAGTATCTTCTTAATGTTTTGAGGTGGTAGAGACCCATGATGACACAATTCAGTACTGCATCCCCAGGGTCAAGTGTGGTGACATTAACACCATATATGCCTCCCCCAAAAAAGAGAGCTGAATTGATGAATTACACTTGACATAAGTGGAAACTTCCTAACAGTGGTCCTCTCCAAGGATTGCTTTCAATATGCAAAACTGTGTAGAATGTTGGGAAGAGGGTAACACAGCATTAGAGTATAACATACTTACTGTTACATACATACATGCTGTTTCAAAACTGTGAGTCTACCCTGCTGACTAACCAAATTCCAGTGCTCTAATATATATGACACAGCTATGAACTGTGTATGATTCTCACACCCATACACCTTTTGCACAAGTATTTTTAAGATATTTTTTGTTATAATGCAAAACTGAAAAAATCCAACCATCTTTAGGCTACTAAACATTAGAGAACATCACTAAGATTTTAATATTTGGGGAAAAGAAGTTAAATGAATATGGCCTACTTCTAATTTAATGCAATTGCTAAAAATATTATTAATTAGGAACAATTTTCACATCAACAGAGCAGTCATAACAATGTTTTTGAAACTACAGGTTGCAACCTATTACTTGGTCATGACTAGAATGTCTTAAATAAAAGATAAAACAAAATATTTCATTTTTTACATAACTACTATTTGATTAAAATTTTGCTTTGGTTGTATATAACATATGTATCAAAGTTTAAAATATTTAAAAATATCCTATCATTCATTATGTATTCATTTATTGTCCAAACATGTATTGAGTGCCTATTATGCTAACTTTGTAAGAAAAACTGATCTTTAAAAATATAGAAAGATTTCCCTGGGAGTCCAGTGGTTAAGACTCAGTACTTACAATGCAGAGAGCACGGGCTAAGTCTGTGGTCAGGGAATGAAGATCCCATGTGCTTCAAGGATTGGTTAAAATAAGTAAATAAATAAAAATAAATACTGTACAAAATAAAAATATACTTCAAAAATGCATAGAAAATTTCCTTACAAAGCTACATAGTCCTATGGCAAAGGAAAATAATTATGAATGCAATGAAGAATTAAAATAGAAAAGAATAAGTTGCCAGGGTAATTTCTAAGTAATTAAGAGGGTAAGAAAAAAAAAGTTTCAGATTAGGCTAATACCTAAAGGATGAGTAAGAATGAAACCAGAATAAATTCATTAGTATATTTAGTGCACAAATATGCTACAAATAAAGAAGCAAGAAAGAAAATATCTTATTAAGAAAATGAAAGAAATCAACCTAGTTAGAGCATGAAGCAAAATGATTGGAGATGAGACAGGGAAGGAAAGGAGAGGCCAGGGTGCACCTGGCCTGATGAACTATACACAGTAATTTGGACCTTAAATCAGAGCATTTGGAAGACTGAAGGATTATAAGCAGGTAGGTATGTAATCATATTTTCATCTTAATAGAGTGTGTGTCCTTTTATACAAGAGTGGAAAAGATCAGTCTTCACCCCAATTCCCAAGAAGGGTAGTACTAAAGAGTATGCTATCCATCAGACAATTGCACTCATCTCCCATGCTAGTAAGGTCATGCTTAAAATCTTGCCTGCTAGGCTTCAGCATTATGTGAAAGAAGAACTTCCACATGTCCAAGCTGGGTTTAGAAAAAAAAGAGGAACCAGAAATCAAATTGTCAACATTCACTGGATCATAGGGAAAGCTATGAGATTCCAGAAAACCATTTACCTCTATTTCATTGACTATGCCAAAGCCTTTGACTGTGTGGATCATACTAAACCGTGGAAAGCTCTTAAACAGATGGGAATACCAGATCATCTTACCTGTTTCCTGAGAAACCTGCATGAGGGTCAAGAAGCAACAGTTAGAACTCTGTATAGAACAACTGATTGGTTCAAGTTTGAGAAAGGAGTATAACAGGCCTGTCTGCAGTCACCCTGTTTGTTTCATATCTATGCCAAGCACATCATGAGAAATGCTTGATTGGATGAGTTACAAACTGGAATCAAGACAGGCAGGAGAAGCATCAACCACCTCAGATATGTGAGTGATACATTTTAATGGCAGAATGCAAAGAGGAGCCAAAAAGTTTCTTAATGAGGGTGAAGCAGGAGAGTGAATGAGCCAACTTAAAATTAAATATTAAAAAAGCTAAGATCATGGCACCCAGTTCCATTACTTCAAGGCAAATAGAAGGGGAAAAGGTGTAAAATTGACAGATTTCTATTTCCTGGGCTCTAAATCACTGTGAATTGTGACTGCAGCCAGGAAACCAGAAGACATTTACTTCTCAGCAGGAAAACTATGACAAACTTAGACCATGTGTAAAAAGCAGAGACAGTACTCTGCTGACAAAGGTCCATATAATCAGGCTATGGTCTTCCCAGTGATCACTTACGGTTGTGAGAGCTGGACTGTAAGGCGGAGTGCAAAGAGTTGATGCCTTTGAACTATAGTGCTGGAGAAGTCCCTTGGACAACAAGGATATCAAAGCAGTCAATCTTTTTTTTTTTATTTTTACTTTATTTTGCTTTACAATACTGTATTGGTTTTGCCATACATTGACATGAATCAGCCACAAGTGTACATGAGCAGTAAATCTTAAAGGAAATAAATCTTGAATACTTGCTGGAAGGACTGATGCTGAAGCTGTAACTCCAGTATTTTGGCCATCTGATGCGAACAGCTCATTGGAAAAGTCCCTGATGCTGGGAAATATTGAGGGCAGAAGGAGAAGAGGGCATCAGAGGATGAGATGGCTGGATGACATCACTGATGCAATGGACATGAACTTGGCCAAACTTTGGAAGCTGGTGAGGGACAGAGCAGTCAGGTGTGCTACTGTCCACGGGGTTGCAAAGAGTGGGACCAGACTGAATTAATGAACACAACAGAGTGTGTGTGCTCAGTCATGTCCAACTCTTTGTGAACCCATGAATTGTGGACTACTAGGCTCCTCTATCCATGTGATTTTCCAGGCAGGAATATTGGAGTGGGTTATCATTTCCTTCTCCAGGAGATGGTCCTGACCCAGGGATCAAACTCACATCTCTTGCTTCTTGTGCATTAGCAGGGATATATTATTTACACTGTGCCACCTTGGAAGTCCCATCTTAGCAAAGCAGGGCATGGAAAATGAGAGGAGTGAGACAGGAGATTGGGTAACAAGTCAGATGGCAATCATCTGAGTGAGAAGTGATGATGGTCTGCTGAGGATGAGAAAAGTATCACTTAATTGAATAATGGCATCTGCATTCATTACAGTTGCCCACAAGCTTACAAACAGAGTGATAAGAGCCTATTTGTGGCAAAAAAATAAATAAATAAATCCGTGCAGCATGCAGCAAGTTGATGTTTAAAGATGAAAAAGAGTGAATACCTATGGACACTCGGCAGCTGCATAAAAGGTCCAAGCCCCAGCAAAGAGCATTGAAACTAGAGAATGGATGTGTACAAGCCTTTGATGAATAAATGGTAACTGGACACTTTCAGGAGAAGGCAATTGCACCCCTCTCCAGTACTCTTGCCTGGAAAATCCTGTGGATCGAGGAACCTGGTAGGCTGCAGTCCATGGGGTTGCTAAGAGTCATACACGACTGAGCGACTTCACTTTCACTTTTCACTTTCATGCATTGGAGAAGGAAATAGCAACCCACTCCAGAGTTCTTGCCTGGAGAATCCCAGGAACGAGGGAGCTACGTGGGCTGCCATCTATGGGGTCGCACAGAGTCGGACACGACTGAAATGACTTAGCAGCAGCAGTAGCAGGACACTTTCAAGGCCTGAGCAACCATGAGAAAAGAGAATGGACTCTCATCAAAAGCCTAACAAATGTAAAATTTCCCAGGATTTATTTTTTATCCTATAAGATCTAACACAAACATTTTAACTAATATTTTATTCTGCTCAGTTATCATCTATGAATGAAATACATGGATAGTAAAACCTACCTGTTCACATAAGTTGAAAAAATTTATGCAGTATTATAATTGCATTCTAAAGAAGAAATTAAAAGAAAGTGATTTATAGTGTAAGAATTATAATGAAGGGCTCATGTGTTTACCCTCCAGGTAGGATAAGGATTTCAAATTTTGGTGCTGAAGAAGACTCTTGAGAGTCCCTTGGACACTGAGGAGATCAAGCCAGTCAATCCTAAAGGAAATAAACCCTGAATATTCATTGAAAGAACTGATGCTGAAGCCGAAGCTCCCTTATGCGAATAGGCGACTTGTTGGAAAAGACACTAATTCTGGGAAAGACTGAAGGCAAGAGAAGAAGATCTCAGAGGAAGAAATGGTTAGATAGTATCACCCACTCAGTGGACATGAATCTGAGCAAACTCTGGGAGATTAGTGGAGAACAGAGGAGTCTGGTGTGCTGCAGTCAATGGGGTCACAAAGAGTCAAACATAACTTATCAACTGAGCAACAACAACAAGATAAGGTAATCACAGCAACTACTAATCCAGACTTTAACTGGTTTGGGTCTGTAAGTGATTTAAACCTTACAAGTGAAGCTGCCTTTGAGGACACTGTTTTCCAAAATGATGAGGAACTCTTGGATAAACTCTGAGCTCTGCAGTACATACTCATCCTCAAGTTCAACAGTAGTTTCATTCCTAGAAAGGCCAGGGTATATGAAAACTATGCAAAAACAAATGAAAGGGAAAACATATTTTTTGCTTACAATGAAAACAGTTGAATTCAAGTATTTATAATTAGTTTTGGGCTTCCCTGGTGAGTCAGATGGTAAAAAATCTGACTGCAATGCAGGAGACTCGGGTTGAATCTCTGGGTTGAGAAGATCCTCTGGAGAAGGGAATGGCTACTCACTCTAGTATTCTTGCCTGGAAAACCCCATGGGCAGGGGAGCTTGGCAATCTATAGTCCATAGGGTCACAAAGAGTTGACTATGACTAACACTCCAACACTCAATGCATATATATATTATGCAGAACTTTTAAAAGCTATGTGAAGCTCAGGAAAGTTACTTTGCGCTAGTATCTATTTTTATTTTTTCTTTTTAAACTAAGTTTACTGGAATATAGTTGCTTTACAATGCTGTGTTAGTTTCAGCTGTACAGCAAAATGAGTCAGCCATACATAGACACATATCCTGCCTTTTGGACTTCATTCTCATTCAGGTTACCACCATGTGTTAAGTAGACTTCCCTGTGCTATACAGTATCTACTATGGTTTTTAAAGGTATCACACATCTCTGACTCATCCCTCTTAATAAACCTAGTAGCTCAAAAGTTCAAATGTTGTAACAACTGAAAATGCAGAACTTCTAGAATATTCCGTTAAGGGGAAACTCCATTAACTGATTTACATATAAAAAATACAAGAATAAAGATTTCTAAGGGAATGGATAACAAATAGAGAGAGAGGATCCTTAAATTTAGTACAACCATCTCGTTTTTTTTTCATCTTATGTGACTCCTAAGTAGCATGTGAAACTAAATTTGCTAGTCAGAGAGCTATCGAGAGTATAACGGTAGTCTTTGAGGGAATGCAGGACCAATCTCTGGCAATTCAAGAATGATGATAAAGACAGAAGTTACAGAGATCACCAGGTCTAAGGACAGATTTATTAACTCAATTTGATTTTTGTGTTGCTGATGGTTACTTTGTTTTATGCCTTAGATGAAAAAGATTTAAACTTTTATTAATGGTTAAATGAAGGAAGGTGTCACTGATAGAGAGGTTCAATATCCAGGAGAAGTGTTAATTTTTTTTTTTTTTAACTTGAAATATGGCATGCGATGGGTGGAGGAATCCAGTGCACTGGGGAGGGAATTCATTTGATGCAGCCAAGGTAAAACCTGACCGTATTGTAGATAGAATCTTGAGCTCTTCCACCCTGCCCTGCCTTGGACATTTTTACTTTTAGTGTTTTAACATCTCAGTATATGACATTACCTTGGCATTTTCCTTGATTTTTTTTCCTCCAACCTCATTCAAAAAGGAAAAAATAGTCTCAAGTTTGGTGTCGGAGGCTGAAGGCTTTGCTTCCAGGGATGAGAACTTTCTCAGTGACATCAGAGATGCTCAGATCCCCAAGAATGAGACAGGAAGGAAAGGCGCTGAAGCATAAGAAGGAAGAATGTTTGAAGCAGCTTCTATGAACTTCTGCGAATGATGGGAAAGGGCGCACAAAGACATGCATTTTGAAAATGAGAGGAAGTGACCTTCAATGATATTAAGCAATTATGACAATATTTTTTTCTATGTTGAATGTTGGGGAAAAGTGAACCATAAACATTTTATTTCCATGAACTTACATAAAAGAAAGCTCTCTGAGAACTTTGAGGAAAAAACTAATTCCACAGGAACTAAGTGGATGATATACAGTACAAAAGAGTGCCATCTGCTACCTATTTTTGCCTAGAGAATTTCATGGACAGAGGAGCCCTGGTTGGCTACAGTCCATGGGGTCACAAAGAGTCGGACACAGCTGAGTGACTAACACATAAGTGTAAAGCAAAATCCTTATTTTCAAAGTAAGAAGTTAGAATCTTAAATTTACACATAGTACATCTAGTCAGATAGCCATTTATTTAAAAAGCTTGGTTCTTCAATCTACTTGTGACTATCACTGCAGAATGCTTTTAAGATGTCTCAGAAAAGGAAATAAATAAACATTCAAACCACTTTTAAAGATGTCAAGCTTTAAGTCTGATGGATTCTGTGCAAAGTTAACCAATGAACTGCATTCCATTTGCAAAAGAAGTTCCAGTACCAATAAAATTTAGTAGCATTCACCTTCCCCCTAAGTAAATATTCCCATTCTAATAGTATTAGGACCACAATCTATCACTCTTTTCTAAAGCATAAATGAGAGAATCATGAGAGTAATCATACCTTTGGTTGTGGTTGATTGTTTAATCACTAAGTTATGTCTGGGCTCTTTTGTGACCCCATGGGCTGTAACCTGCCAGGCTCCTCTGTCCATGGAATTCTCCAGGTGAGAACACTGGAGTGAGTTGCCATTTCCCTCTCCAGGGGATCTTCCTTACCCAGGGATCGAAACTGTGCCTCTTGCTCAGCAGGCAGATTCTTCACTACTGAGCCAATTATACCCTGCTGCTGCTGCTAAGTCGCTTCAGTCGTGTCCGACTCTGTGACCCCATAGACGGCAGCCCACCAGGCTCCCCTGTCCCTGGGATTCTCCAGGCAAGAACACTGGAGTGGGTTCCCATTTCCTTCTCCAATGCGTGAAAGTGAAAAGTGAAAGTGAAGTCGCTCAGTCATCTCCAACTCTTCGTGATCCCACGGACTGTAGCCTACCAGGCTCCTCCACCCATGAGATTTTCCAGTAAAGAAGTATCTCCTAAAGGAATATTATTTCAAGACTTCTGAACTAAATCAAAAAGTTAAGTTGTTGCTTCTTTTTGAAAAGCTGAGGAGCTGAATTATCAGCCTTCACTCTGTTGCTACTGGAACTGTGGCAAATTGGATTCAACAAACATTTAGACACTGTCTTGGAACTATAGGAACACTAAGATGACAAGGTGCAAAGCAGCTCACCAGCTAGCACTGAAGAGTCATTTGTATGTAGCTGAGACCCAAAAGTGACTATGCAGCACATTTGTTAAAAGTGTCAACCCTTGAGTCATAGCTAGGATTTAGCTATAGTCTCGTGACTGCTTGAGTTTCCCATGACCACGAAACTTTGCATAAATTACTTTTCTAGGCTTTAGTTCCTGTTTCTGTACTTGTGCAAAATTACAAAGTGCATATAAGGCATTGACTGTCATGCATGAGACAACTAACAAATGGAAGATAGAAACTATTGTTAAATAATGGAACAACGTTACATTCAGAATGAAAGAGTAACATATAAAAGAAAGTTAGTAGCCTTTCCAAATTCCCACTCTTATTTCAGGCCAGATTCAAAATCCAAAGCAATCTCTAAACCCAAAACTTCCAGAAAAATAAGTTTATAACTTAAAATTATTGTCAGCATCACCACAATGAAAAATTGTCCCTTGACAAAAGTCATCTTCTATAGAAAGGTTTTCCATTTTGGGAGCTATCAGAAAGCTCTCACTTCCAAACATCTAAATTACATCAGCTATAATCTGATTACTCTGAATTTATTTCATTAGTATCAAAACCCATGTTCCATCTTTGGGGCTCATATCACTGCCATGACAAATACCTCTGGAAACAGTAATAATGCTCCTTTACACTTAGCAATCCTCTCTTACATCAACAGTTTTTGGTTAATAATGCAGCATAAAATTAGCTCATCCTAAACACACTCATAAAAATATAACACATTAACAACCTCAGGCAAGATTGCAAATAAGTTGGCCCTGATTAGAAGAAACAACATAAAGAGAAAATTTTAGTTTTATTAACCTCTTATAAACAACTGTGAATATCTTGAGTATATTTTATATAATATTTATCAAGATTTATGCAAAACCTAAGCAATTTATAAGAAATCATAAGATAACTCAATAAATATCATCCTATATCATCTTTACTGATGTTTATGATAAACACAAAAATAGTGTTAAAGGTCAAATTAGGACAGCTGTAAGACTAATGGATTTATTATATGTTTTTTTAAAATTATCTTCAAACCCTCTTTCTCCAGACATGTGTTATAATATTCATGTTACACAATAGACCTAACATCACAGAGTCAGTGACAGAGCTAGAATGTAGGCTGATTCCAAATCTCTCAGTCTTTGCACTACACCTTAATCCCTCTCAAATTCAGAAAAAAAAAATGAGAAATTTAAGAAAAGTTGAAGATCCACACAAAAAGGAAGAAGCCTCAGAACACAGAACTCATTTCACTTTCAACCTACATGCTTTCAATATCTTCCAGCCTAACATTTATCAATATATACATCCACTGCCATAATGACAGGGAAAAAAAGCAGTGACTTTGCAACTATTAATAGTAGCATTGACATATATACACTACCATGTGTAAACTAGATAGCTAATGGGAAGCTGTTCTGTAGCACAGGGTGCTCAACTTGGTGCTCTGTGATAACTTAAGGGGTGGATTGGGGAGGGAAGTGGACAGGAAGCTCAAGGGGGAGGACATATATGTACACATATAGCTGATTCACAATGCTGCACAGCAGAAACTAACACAACATTGTAAAGCAAATATATTTGAATAAAAATGAATAACTATATACATCATTGCTTGTATGTGTGTGTATGTGCATGCTCAGTCACTTCAGTCATGTCCTACTCTTTGAGGCCTAAAGATTGTAGCCCACAAGGCTCCTCTGTCCATGGGATTCTCCAGGCAAGAATACTGCAGTGGTTTTCATTTCCTCTTCCAGGGGCTATTCCCAACCTGGGGATGGAACTCATGTCTGCCTGCATCTCCTGTATTGCAGGCAGAATCTTTATCCACTGAGCCACCTGGGAAATACCATTGCTTGTATATGTGGGATGAAAAAATGTACTTCTAATAAATTTAGTAAACTGCAAAACAATATGTACCATATGATCTCAACTTTGAAAGAAAAAAAGTTTGTATGTATTCATGCACACATGGGGGAAATACCTAAAGAAATTTTAACTGTAGTTTCCACAGAGAAATGAAACTTAGGATTGGAAAAGGCATTAATTTTTTTACTTTATACAATTCAAACATAAGTTGTTTTTCAAGGACTGTACAATGCTTTTGTAATAAAGAAATTAATTGAAAGCAATAGTGTAAACTATTGCCAGGATAGTGGCAACTTTAGGGAAAATGAGAGACCAGAGTGACATTTGAGAATGATCATGAGGAGAGCTTGTGTGAGTGATGCCAATATTTTAATATTTGATCTGAGTAGTGATCATGATTGTCATATACTTCATTGAACTTCACTTGCTTCTATTATACAATTTTCATCATCATTAGTCATCAGTTCAGTCACTCAGTCATGTCTGACTTTGCAACCCCATGGACTGCAGCATGCCAGGCTTCCCAGTCCATTATCAATTCCCAGCCCTTGCTCAAACACATCTATTGAGTCAGTGATGTCATCCAACCATCTTGTCCTCTGTTGTCCCCTTTTCCTCCTGACTTCAATTTTTCCCAACATAAGGGTCTTTTCCAGTGACTCAGTTTGCATCAAGTGGCAAAAGTATTGGAGTTTCAACTTCAGCATCAGTCCTTCCAATGTATATTCAGGACTGATTTCCTTTGGGATGGACTGGCTGGATCTCCTTGCAGTCCAAGGGACTCTCAAGAGTCTTCTCCAAAACCACCGTTCAAAAGCATCAATTCTTTGGTGCTCAGCTCTATTTATAGTCCAACTCTCACATACATAAATGACTAGTGGAAAAACCATAGTTTTGGCTAGATGGGCCATTGTCAGTAAAGTAGTGTCTGCTTTTTAATATGGTGTCTAGTTTAGTCATGGGTTTCCCTGGTGGCTCAGAGGTTAAAGCGTCTGCCTCCAATGAGAGAGACCTGAGTTCAATCCCTGGGTTGGAAAGATCACCTGGAGAAGGAAATGGCAACCCACTCCAGTATTCTTGCCTGGAGAATCCCATGACTGAGGAGCCTGGTGGACTACAGTCCACAGGGTCGCAAAAAGTCAGACACGACTGAGCGACTTCACGTTCTAGGTTAGTCATAGCTATTCTTCTAAGGAGCAAGCATCTTTTAATTGTATGACTACAGTCAACATCTGCAGTGATTTTGGACCCAAAAAAATAGAATCAGTCACTGTTTCCATTATTTCCCTATCTATTTGCCATGAAGTGATGGGACCAGATACCATGATCTTTGTTGCTGACTGTTGAATTTTAAGCCAGCTTTTTCACTCTCCTCTTTCATTTTCATCAAGAAGCCCTTTAGTTCCTCTTTGCTTTCTGCCATATGTACAATTTTTGGTGTATAATTTTAATTAAAAATTAAAATTTTTGATTTTACAGTTTCAGGTACATAAAATTTTAGGTATGTTTAATTTTAAGTACATTTAATTATACAATAAAACTACTGTAAAAAATAGTCACCAAAACCAATTACCAACATGTCAGGTAAATTATAATTAATGGCTTTGCCTTTGTCCCCTAGTGTAATGATTAATAACTCTGACTTGCACTGTTAAAAATATCCCAATTAAGACAATAAGTTATGTGGTCCCACACAGATAATCAAGGGTTTCCCAGGTGGCACTAGTGGTAAAGAACCTGCTTGCCAATGCAGGAGACATTAGAAACGAGGGTTTGATTACTGAGTAGGGACGTTCCCCTAGAAGAAGAGCTTGGCAATCCACTCCTGGATTTTTCCCTGGAAAAACCCATGGACAGAGGATCCTCGTTGGCTACAGTCCATAGAGTTGTAATGAGTTGGACATGACTGAAACAACTTAGCACACACTTCTAAATAGCCTACTACCATCGTGGTAGTTTTAAACGGGAAAAAAAAAAAAAAACCCTTGGAAATCAGCTTGAATCCAGTGGTTTCCAAAATATCACTCAAAGAGCATTTTTTAATATGCAGTAAAATTTTAGTTGTCTCATAACTTCCTACTACATAGTGCAGGGAAGTCTGCCCAATGTTATATGGCAACCCAGATGAGAGAGGAGTCTGAGAAGAATGGATACATGTGTTACATATACATGAATATCCATCAAATGTCTGGCTGAGTACTTTTCCTGTCCACCTGAAACTATCAAGACATTGTTAAAAATCAGCTATCCTCCAATATAAAATGCACAGTTTTTAAAAGAAAAATCAAAGTTTTGGAGTATCCCAGTGCCTGGAAGAACTACTGGTAATTAGCAGGCTGTTGCCAAGGTGCGTATTTTCCTACAACGTGTGGAATGGAAATGTACAGTGAAGAATGATCTCACTCTAGTGTTAAAGATGAGAAAACTGAGATCCCAAGTGTTAAGTGGATAGTCTAAGAGCACAGTCTTTGTAAATAGCAGACACCATGACTAAAACTAGGACTTGCCCAGTTTGTCAATCCTTCTACATATCATATAAAAAAGTCTGCTCTCTCCATCTCTCCTCCCTCCATTTCCTCTCTTGCTTTCACTCTTCTTTTCTTTCTTCATTCTTTTCTTCTTTTCTCACTTTATTTTTTCTTTACCTATAAAACACTGGCAATGTCATTTGACTCTTACCTATAAATGGTAGAAAATCCTACTTAGTATCAGAAAGCTGGGAAAGCTTATTCTCCAGCTTCATTAAAGGATTTAGATGAAGGGGGATGTAAATCATTCTGAAATACAGACTAAAGAAATAAAATCTAACCTTTCCCTTCACCCTTTAGGTTTTCCTCCTTTAGCACCCTGCCAAGCTCAATTGCTTTGTGTACAGAATACATGATACAGCATCTGTGGTGGCTTCTACCGAGATTTATTTACCCAGATTTTCATTAAAATAGCAACTGATTTGGCTCGATAAAATGTTGCTTATCCTAATAAAGCTCTTCAGAGCTCTGCAAATTTGCTCTTAATATTCTTTAGTGTCATAACAGTGTTAATAACTTCTGCCTAAGAGCAATTTTTTAAACTTTCTTTTTAATAGAGGTAGCTTCATAACTTTCTATTTTCAAGTGACTCTGCTCTTAATGTACCTTGAATGGATTCACTGACTTAGACTGAATGAATCTGAGATTTCTTATAATCCGTTGGCTCTGTCTGGATTTCCCTACCATAAGTAAAATAATGCCATTTGCAGCAACATGGAAGGACCTAGAGATCATCATACTAAGTGAAGTAAGTCAGATAGAGAAAGACAAATACCATGTGATATCATTTATATGTGGAATGTAAAAAAAAAAAAGATACAAAGGGACTTATTTTAAAAACAGAAATAAGCTCACAAAGACATAACACAAACTCTTGGTTACCAAATGGGACAAGGGGAGGGGAAGGATAAACTACGAGATTGGGATTAATGGATACAAACTACTATATATAAATAGATAAACAAGAAAGACCAACTGGATAGCACAGGCAACTATATTTAATATCTTGTAACAACTTAATTTAACAACCTATACTGGGAAAGAATCTGAAAAATAATATATATATGTGTAAATTACACACACACACACACACACACACACACACATATATATAGGTTTCCGTGGTGGCTCAAACGGTAGAGTCTGCCTGCAGTGCAGGAGGCCCAGGTTCAATCTTTGGGTTAGGAGTATCCTCTGGAGAAGAAAATGGCAATTCACTCCAGTATTCTTGCCTAGAGAATTCCATGGACAGAGGAGATTGGTGGGCTACAGTTCATGGGGTCACAAAGAGTAGGACACGATTGAGTGACTAACACAGTCACTCGTATGTATTCTCAGGCCTGTAGAATGAACCTTCAGCATTTCTGTAAGAGTAAATGACTTGATTTGCTTGAGATCTTGCCATTATCAATGGGACTGAGATAGAAAGAGAGAAAAGAGCAGTGATGGTGAAAGAGTGAAGGCAATAATTTAGCCCAAGTTAGTAAAGGTACCACCAGTGGAAGTATCCTTCAGCTGAGATTCTGAGATCCATGGGAGATCCAGATTTACTGATGCAGTTTCAGTGCCTATAAATCACGTGCTCAGATGATGAATTGTTGAAAGAAATAAAAATCTATCATGAAAGCTTTCTGGACACTTTTCTTTCTCTATTTGGATAAGAACAAGTGAAAAAGAGATGCAAATTGAAAAGGGTTTGAAATACAGATTTCAGATATCCACTAAAAACAACAATACACAAGGCACTGTACAGTCAACCAGGATGTTTGAGCATAAGCAGATAAACTGGAGCCTTGGAGGTAGAAGCTAGAAAACTCACAGGTTAATAAAGTTAATTATTTTTCTCAAGTCATAGCCAAAAATCAAATCCAGAAACAATATGTGTTTTTTTTTCTGATGTGTGAATACGATCTGGTGGAAGAGTCATTTTTTCCACCTAATTTAAGATTTCTCTAGAATGAAAACAATAAGGGAAGGATGGGAGAATGTAGAGAGTGACAAGAACAACAAAAAAATGATCCACAAGTGACATACAGTCTGGGCATGCTTAATTTAACAAGACTGTCTTTTGTACCAAAATTGTAGCTCTATTGAGAACTGTCTAGCTGCTTCTCAAATTTCAGATTCTCAGATGTCTTCTGGTGCCTCAGACAGTAAAAATTTGCTTGCAATCTGGGAGACCTAGGTTTGACCCCTGGGTTGTGAAGATGCCCTAGAGGAGAGCATGGCAAACCACACCAGTATTCTAGTTCAGTTCAGTTTAGTCACTCAGTCCTGTCAGACTCTTTGCAGCCTCATGGACTGCAGCATGCCAGGCCTCCCTATCCATCACCAATTCCCAGATTTTACTCAAACTCATGTTCATTGAGTTAGTGATACCATCCAACCATCTCATCCTGTCATTCACTTCTCCTCCTGCCTTCAATCTTTCCCAGCATCAGGGTCTTTTCAAATGAGTCAGTTCTATGCATCAGGTGGTCAAAGTATTGGAGTTTCAGCTTCAGCATCAGTTCTTCCAATGAATATTCAGGACTGATTTCCTTTAGGATGGACTGGTTGGATCTTCTTGCAGTCCAAGAGATTCTCAAGAGTCTTCTCCAACACCACAGTTCTAAAGCATCAATTCTTTAGCACTCAGTTTTCTGTAGAGTCCAACTCTCACATCCATACATGACTACTGGAAAAACCATAGTTTTGGCTAGATGGACCTTTGCTGACAAAGTAATGTCTCTACTTTTTAATATGCTGTCTAAGTTAGTCATAGCTTTGCTTCCAAGGAGCATGCATTTTTTAATTTCATGGCTACAACCTCATCCACAGTGATTTTTGAGCCCCCCCCCCAAAAAAAATATAAAGCCTGTAACTGTTTCCACTATTTCCCCATTTATTTGCCGTGAAAGGATGGGACCAGAAGCCTTGATCTTAGTTTCTGAATATTGAGCTTTAAGCCGCTCTCTTCTCTCACTTTCATCAAGAGGCTCTTTAGTTCTTTTTCACTTTCTCCCATAAGGTTGATATCATCTGCATATCTGAGATTATTGATATTTCTCCCAACAATCTTAATTCCAGCTTGTGCTTCATCCAGCCCAGTGTTTCTCATGATGTACTCTACATGAAAGTTAAATAAACAGGAAGACAATATACAGCCTTGAAGTACTCTTTTCCCTATTTGGAACCAGTCTGTTCCATCCATGTCCACTTCAAACTGTTGCTTCCTGACCTGCATACAGATTTCTCAAGAAGCAGATCAGGTGGTCTGGCATTTCCATCTTTTTCAGAATCTTCCAGTTTGTTGTGATGCACACAATCAAAGGCTTTGGCATAGTCAATAAAACAGAATTAGAAGTTTTTCTGTAACTCTCTTGCTTTTTTGATAGTACAATGGATGTTAGCAGTTTAATCTCTGGTTCCTCTGCCTTTTTTAAAACCAGCTTGAACATCTTGAAGTTCATGGTTCATGTACTACTGAAGCCTGGCTTGGAGAATTTTGAACATTACTTTACTAGCATATGAGATGAGTGCAGTTGTGTGGTAGTTTGAAAATTCTTTGGCATTGCCTTTCTTTGGAATTAGAATGAAAACTGTCCTTTTCCATTCCTGTGGCCATTGCTGAGTTTTCCAAATTTGCTGGCATACTGAGTGCAGCACTTTCACAGCATTGTCTTTTAGGATTTTAAATAGCTCCACTGCATTGCCATCATCTCCGCTAGCTTTGTTCATAGTGATGCTTCTAAGGCCACTTGACTTCACATTCTAGTATGTCTGGCTTTAGGTGAGTAATCATACTATCACGATTTTTCTGGGTCATGAGGATCTTTTTTGTATAGTTCTTCTGTGTGCTATTGCTACCTCTTCTTAATGTCTTCTGCTTCTATTAGGTTCATATTATTTCTGTCCTTTATTGAGCTCACCTTTGCATGAAATATTTCCTTGGTATCTCTAATTTTCCTGAAGAGATGTCTGGTCTTTCCCATTCTATTGTTTTCCTCTATTTCTTTGCATTAATCACTGAGGAAGGCTTTCTTATCTCTCCTTGCTATCTTTTGGAACTCTGCACTTAAGTGTGTATATATGGTTAGAAATGGTTATATAAATAATAATAATGGCTATATTAATGGGTATAAATGGTAACAGTAAGTAGTAAGTGTTAGTTGCTCAGTCATGCCTGTCTCTTTGCAACCCCAGGGACTGCAGCTCACCAGGCTCCTCTGTCCATGAGATTTTTCCAGGCAAACATACTGGAGTGGGTTGCCATTTCCTTCTCCAGGGGATCTTCCCACCCCAGGAATCAAACCTGGGTCTCCTGTACTGAAGGCAGAACCTTTACTGACTAAGCTACAAGGGAAGCCCATAAATGGTTATAACTACCCATTACTAAAGTATAATCCTTATTTCTTACACTGAAGAAAGCTGTAAACATTCACAACTTCATCTAGGTTTCTTAATTCGCTTTCACACGCTGAATACAATAATTGCACCTCACTGCCAAAAAAAAAAAATAATCCATTGAAACAAAACTATCTCAGTTTAGGTAAATATATATTTCTGGAAAGCAAGGCAACTGTAGTTCTCTAATTAGCAATGATCATAAGGCTATAAAAAGAAGGCAGAAATGTGGCTTTTCAGTTCTGCTCCTTTGCTAGTTTGGCTCTTTGAAATATCAAAATTTACTTGTACATATATTTTACAAAAATAAGATTCTACTTCATAGAATATGGGTAGAATACAATAATAAATAGTATCTGTGAATAAAATAGTGCATATGTTTAGTAAAGCAGTAAAAATGTATGTGAAAATGTAAAAATAGCTGAATGTAGATATGGTTACATATAAGCATGAGAAGATCTGAAAATATGTAAGTTACTTTCCTCTGTACTGAATTACCTCACTTGTGATGGAAATAAGATGAAGATAAAGGTTCACACATATACAAACCAAAGTCTGAATTTTGCAGAGAATAGCAATTTTTACTGACCAAAATAGAAGGTGTGTGTGTGCACACATGCAAGCACTAGCCCCTCCCAGAAACAGCTTAGCTTGGCAGGAACCCCTTGGATAGTGATTCTCTAAGAAAGAGAGTAACCAAGGCTGATCATTCTCGTTGGACGTGACTAAGTGTGTTGTGGGCCAAAAATTAACAGAAATCATGGACATGCAAAAAAAAAAAAAAAAAGGCAAAGCATTTCCAACAGTAGACATACTTTCTTGTTTCATTCTAGTGGGAGGTGTTTACAGTCTCTTCTCAGGTTTTACAGTGACAAACCCAGAGGTACAAGTTCTGGGGGTAAGATGGGTATTGATATGTAAAGCCAGTGACATTTTTATTATTGGAGTTGGTGTATTTTATATTTATATCAAATTCACACTAGACCAAATAAGAAATGCTTCTTAAGATTTAGAATTTTAAAAGAAAAGAAAATCTAGGGAGAAAAGTGTGAAGTAGCATGTCAATACAGAAATCACTTTATTAATAGCTGCATATATGTTTACTTTGGAATTCTTCATTTGCTTAATTCTACCTTATAGACAAAGTTGTTTTTACTTCCTTGCCTCCAAAGAAATCTGCATCATTATTTCTGTGTTACTCTGGGGCTTCCCAGGTGGTGCCAGTGGTAAAGAACCTGCCTGCCAATGCAGGCAGACACAAGAGACATGAGTTCGATCCCTGAGTTGGGAGGATCCCCTGGAGAAGGAAATGGCAACCCACTCTAGTATTCTTGACTAAGAAATCCCATGGGCAGCGAAGCCTGGCAGGCTATGGTCCATGGGCTTGCAGAGTCAGACATGGCTGAATAAGCATGCACTCTGTAAGTGAACTAATTCCTTGATACAGCTTGAAAGTTGCATTTCAGTTTTCTAATATTTTCTATGTGGCTGAAATGTTGCATTGCCATAGAGACCAGAAAATGGTCTTAAAAAAATTTATCTGTTCCAACTTAGTTATAAACTTTCAAAACTACTTTTGTGAATGATCATTTTTGTATCATTTTTCCATAAGCTTTTTCCCCCTTCCTTACTAATCTCTGATGACTTTGGCACTGGATATGATTTAATCATGTTAGTATACAATCTAGCTTCTAATTGACTATAAAGAAAGCTGAGGCCAAATAACTGATACTTTTCAACTGTGGTGTTGAAGATGACTCTTGAGAATACCTTGGACTTAAGGAGTTCAATCCTAAAGGAAATCAGTCCTTAAGGAAATTCATTGGAAGGACTGATGTTGAAGCTGAAACTCCAATAATTTGGCCACCTGATGTGAAGAACTGACTCACTAGAAAAGACCATGATGCTGGGAAAGATTGAAGGTGGGAGGAGAAGGGGACGACAGAGGATGAGATGGTTGGATGGCATCACCAACTCTATGGACATGAGTTTGAGCAAGCTCTGGGAGTTGGTAATGGACAGAGAAGCTTGGCATGCTGCAGTCCATGGGTCACAAGGAGTCAGACATGACTGAGTGATTGAACTGAACTGAACTAGCTTCTAATAGGAATCTGGGCACATAGATAGGATCAAACAAGGTTTATTCCAGGCTGAGCGAAGTCAATAGCAATTAAGAAGATAAGGACCAGCTTCCTCATCACTTTTATTTTCCACATAATACACCAGGACTATAACTACAAAACTGCTGTGCAAAAGAGCGTCCCTGGTGGTTCAGTGGTAAAGAACCCACCTGCCAATCCAGGAGACTTGGATTGGATCCCTGGATCGGGAAGATCCTCTGGAGAAGGAAATGGCAACCCACTCCAGTATTCTTGCCTGGGAAATCCCTGGGACATAGGAGCCTGGCTAGCTGCAGGGTCTCAAGAGAGATGACTTGACTTAGGGACTAAACAACAACTCCAAACGGATAGTAATAAAAAAAAAAGGATACAATAATAATTTCTTTAATGAATCAATTAATGTAATCTGATTGCATAAGGTAAACCAAGTATGCAACAAGTAGAACTGATGAAACTGATGCAGCAGAATCTCCCTCTCTAGGAGGAGACAATCAAGGCTTCAGATTCCCTTCACTTGGGTCTTCACTACCTTCTCATTTCCCTTGGGTGTATTTCAAAGTTTTTAATCTATTCTTTTATTTTCAACTTAATGTTTATAGTTAACATCCCTTTCAGCTCAGTCAACTCCTGATCACTTGAGAAGGACACCATGCAATAGTTTTGAGACAGGAAGAGGGCAAGGCACAGTCATTTAAAGAATGATACAGCTGTTGAGGATATAACAATAATGAGCTAGAACAAACTAGGGCCAAGATGGTAGAAGATTTGACTTCCAAGAGGACTTGAGCCTCATTACATGTTCATTATAATGTGATATTACATTGAGCATGCTAAATGACACACCTACATTGCCATGACAGGCACCGTGACAGTTCCAGGGCACCATAAATGGCCAAAAAAAAAAAAAATGGGCAGTGGCCCAATTCCTAGAAATTCCTACTCCTTCTCCCAAATAGAATATTTTTCCCACTTGTTAACATATGAAATTATCCAAGCCATAAAAACTAACCACCTCACACCCCATGGCTGGTTTGTCTTCCAAGATGAACTGAATTCTACCTATGGAATGTATATTTCTCTAAATAAGCTTGCTTTCACTTTACTGTAACTGTCTCTTGAACTCTGTGTGTGAAGCCAAGGACCCTGTCTTGGGGTCCCATCCCAGGAACTTTCCCACTTCCTTAGACATGGCCATTCTCTTGCTTTCCCTTGTCCTGCCACAGTTTGGTTATCTTGGAACACACATCTCAGATATGAGTCTCATAGTCAGATAAGCTAGCTCAAACAACCAGGGCTATAATTAAATCTTAATTCTTCTACTGTAGATCTGATCATTTTTATTTCTAGGCACCAAGGGAAACTTCATGTTCAGTAAACCTGAATCTTTATTGTGTTAATAAAGTCCACACATTGTCATTTCTACATATCATATGCTTAAAATCCCAGTGTACTCTTGTGTGGGACCCTCCTAACACTAGACTTCTAACCATGGACTACAATTTGATTGGCCGGGCCAGGACACCCTTCCTATTTTTCATTCACTTGCCCTGGGGAGTTCAAATATGACTTTTTCCATGTTAACCAACAGTTCTGCTTTCACACTGAATGCACAGGTCACATGGAGTTGCAGCAATAAATTCCCTTTTCTAGAACTTTCAGAACTTTCTGATGCTGTGTAGACCCACAGGACTGACTTTCCTCATGTAATTGTTGTAGTCACTAAGTGGTGCCCAACTCTTTTGTGATCCCATGGACTATAGTCCTCCAGGTTCCTCTGTCCATAGAATTTCCTAGGCAAGAATACTGAAATGTGTTGCCATTCCCTTCTCTAGGGGTCTCCCCAACCTAGGGACTGAATCCACATCTCCTGCATTGGCAAGCAAGCTCTTTATTGCTGAGCCACAAGAGAAGCCCCTTTCCTCATGCACACGTGTCTGCAAAAAACAAGTTCAAGTTCATCATTGCCTTGTGGTGGCTGGAATAGACAAGGGACTACCCCTGTTAAGGACTCACTCTTCACAAACTCAGTAACTTCCTCTCCCAGCATCCTTGACAGGCAAGGTCACAGCCTTAATTGTGGCCAGACCCATCGTGCTTCTAACAGTCTGAAAGTTAACCTTTTGTGTCATTGTTACCTAAATTAAAGTTCAATGAAAAAATTCTGAGGGCAAATTGAAATCTGACTTGAATGAAATTAACTGTCCTTGGATTATCTCTCTACCCTGCTGTTTTGGTCTTCAGCTTAACTGTTCTGCGATTCTGTATACTTATGTAAGAGGAAGCACACCAACTGAAACCGCCCACCATGGTCAGGCACCATAGTAACCATGTGCATGAGTTGTTTTACAACAGGCAATCCTGGTAAGAAACATGGAACTAATAAGCCACCATCAACCAGACTTTTGGGAAAGGTCAAAATGAGACACCACATGTCCAGCCAGCTCCCAGAATCCTTCTCACCTGCATCCATCTTGGCTGAATAGGACGTACACCACTAGGAAGAACTCTGAGTCAGAAAGATTGGCTAAAGACAACCCAGAAACTAATCCCATCACCATAAAACCCGACCTTAAGCCACATGGCAGAGCAGTTCTCTTGGGTTCCCCTACCCTACTGCTCTCTACCCAGGCGCCATTTCCCAATAAAATCTCTTGCTTTGTCAGCACATGTGTCTCCTAGAATAATTCATTTCCAAATGTTAGACAAGAGCCGAGTTTCGGGCCCTGGAAGGGGTCCCCTTTCCTGCAGCACCTATGTCTGAAATGGTAGGCTCAAAGATTCAGCAAACTGAAACAGAAAAAGAGTTCCATAAGAAATATCCAAAAGATTACTATTTTTCCCTCCAGCTCACTTTTAAAAGACTTTTTCTCAAAAGTACACATCATGAGATAATTTTTTTGTTGCATGTTTAGATGAATGAAAGCCTTCATTCAGTAAAGACTGAACAAACATCTTATTAAAGAAAACAACTTAAAAGCTTTTGCACAATGAAGGAAACTATAAGCAAGGTGAAAATACAGACTTCAGAATGGGAGAAAATAATGACAAATGAAGCAACTGACAAAGAATTAATCTCAAAAATATGCAAACAGCACAGGCAGCTTAATTCCAGACAAATAAGCCACCCAATCAAACAATGAGCCAAAGAACTAAACAAACATTTCTCCAAAGAAGACATACAGATAGATAGCAAACACATGAAAAGATGCTCAACATCACTCATTATCAGAGAAATGCAAATCAAAACCACCACAAGGTATCATCTCATGCCAGTCAGAATGGCTGCTATCAAAAAGCCTACAAAAAATAAATGTTGGAGAGGGTGTGGAGAAAGGGGAACCCTCTTACACTGTTGGTGGGAATGCAAACTAGTACAGCCACTATGGAGAACAGTATGGAGATTCCTTAAAAAACTGGAAATAGAACTGCCATACAACCCAGCAATGCCACTGCTAGGCATACACATGAAGGAAACCAGAATTGAAAGAGACATGTGTAGCCCAATGTTCATCGCAGCACTGTTTATAATAGCCAGGACATGGAAGCAACCTAGATGTCCATCATCAGACGAATGGATAAGAAAGCTGTGGTACATATACAAAATGGAGTATTATCCAGCTATTAAAAAGAATGCCTTTGAATCAGTTCTAATGAGGTGGATGAAACTGGACCCTATTATACAGAGTGAAGTAAATCAGAAAGAAAAGCACCAATAAGTATATTAACATATATATATATATGGAATTTAGCAGAGAAGTCAATTGCACCCCACTCCAGTACTCTTGCTTGGAAAATCCCATGTATGGAGGAGCTTGGTGGGCTGCAGTCCATGAGGTCACGTAGAGTCAGACACGACTGAGCGACTTCACTTTCACTTTTCACTCTTATGTATTGGAGAAGGAAATGGCAACCCACTCCAGTGTTCTTGCCTGGAGAATCCCAGGGACAGAAGAGCCTGGTTAGCTGTCATCTCTGGGGTCACACAGAGTCAGACACGACTGAAGTGACTTAGTAGCAGCATGTAATTTAGAAAGTTGGTAACAATGACCCTATAAGCGAGATGGCAAAAGAGATACAGATGCAAAGAACAGACTTTTGGACTCTGTGGGAGAAGGCAAGGGTGGGATACTTTGAGAGAATAGCATTGAAACATGTAT
>SJYC01056169.1:0-15475 GCA_006408675.1 Madoqua kirkii | reverse complement strand
TAAATCATCAATGAGAGCTTGCATGTGTATTCAGTTGTGCTCAACTCTTTGCAAGTGGACTGTAGCCCATGGACTGTAGCCCACTGGGCCCCTCTTACCATAGAATTTTCTAGGCAAGAATACTAGAATGGGCTGCCAGTTCCTATTCCAGGGGATCTTCCCAACCCAAGAATTGACCCACTCACATTTCCTGTGTCTCCAGCATTGGCAGGTGAATTCTTTTACCAGTGAGTTAGCTGGAATGCCCACATACACACCTATACATGTGTGTGTCTGTGTGTCTGTGTGTGTGTGTGTGTGTATGTATACTATGTAACAGTTCATTTTACTATGGTTTCATTGAGTATTTTGAATGTATAATGTTTAATAGCTTGATCAAGGTAAAATTTGAAAACCATTGCCATATCACTGTTCAACTGTTTGATTTCCTCTTCTTGAAGAAAGGAAACAATCCACTCTTTCACTTTTAAGAAAATAACAGAGTAAACCCATTTTAAATACCTATATTTTTAACAATTTGGACTCTGCTTTGATTTCTTTTGCTTCAACATGCTTATATTTTAAATTCTTTAAGGATCACAAAAAGAAAGATAAAATTTTACATCAATAGACTATTCCTTGTTTATTTGTTTTGGCCACACCCATAGCCTAGTTCTGTGACCAGAGATTGAATCCCAACCCCCTTACAGTAGAAGAAGCCCCTACTCCTAACCACTGAACTACCAGGGAATTCCTATTGTTTGTTTTCTTTTTCATTGAACTATAGTTGCTCTACAATGTTTCAAGTGTATAGCAAAGTTATTCAATTATTAATGTATATGTATTCTTTTCAGATTCTTTTCCACTATTGGTTACTATAAGATATTGAATATAGTTCCCTGTGCTATAAAATGTCTTCTTTTTATCTCTTTTATATACAGTAATATGCATCTATTAATGCCAAATTCCTAATTTACCCTTCCTTCCCTGCAACATTGGGCATCCCTCATAGCTCAGTTGGTAAAGACTCTGCCTGAAGTACAGGAGACCCAAGTTTGATTCCTGGGTCAGGAAGATGCCCTGGGAAGGAAATGGCAACCCACTCCAATATTCTTACCTGGAGAATCCCACGGACAGAGGATCCTGGAAGGCTACAGTCCATGAAGTCGCAAGAGTCAGACATGACTTAGCAACTAAACCTCCTCCCCACCACAGCATTGGGTTTCCTAGGTGGTTCAGTGGTAAAGAAGCCACCTGCCAATGCAGGAGACACCAGAAGCAAGGTTCTATATATGACTCAGGAAGATTCTCCAGAGTGGGAAATAGCAACCCACTCCAGTATTCTTGCCTGATAAATTTCATGCACAGAGGAGTCCTGTGGGCTACAGTCCATGGGATCGCAAAGCATCAGACATGATTGAACGACTGAGCACACACTCCCCAGCATTCCCCTTTGGTAACCATAGTCTGTTACCTTGCTTGATTTTACTGTATTGATTTAAAAATTCACAGCAAATGCATAAGAATTAAAAATATCAGCACTCGTGCATACCATAAATTTGGTATGTGTATCTGCAAGTTTCTGTAAGTTTGTGCTGTTTGTATTGTAAGTTTGTATTGCTAAGCTTGTATTACAAATTTGTAAATTTGTATTGCTGTCTCTGTAAGTCTTCCCCCCATGTTTTCCTGGCCTTGGATCAAGTGACCATTTCTGCCCTTTACCTGGCCATGTCTTAAAGCAGATAACTCTATCCTCAGCTGGATTAAGCCTCTATTAGAAATTCCATTATGATGAAAACAGTCTATCCTCAAGTTGACATGTGATTTTTTTTTTCCAATTGAAAGAAATCATTGTAAGAAGCCCTTTAACTTAAAAAAAGAGGAAGAGATTATTTGGTGACTTCTTTTTCCTGTCCCTGAATAAGACTGAGCAGCAGTAAAGCCTGATGTTGCGGCAGCCAAATTACACTCATGAAGAAAGAATCTTGTGGTTAAAGCCAGAGTTCTCAGAACAGGTGACCTTTTGGTTGTTATTACTAAGCAGTTGATCTAACCAGCCCCACAACTGTTCTCTGTGGACCTCATGTTCTATAAGATAATAAATCTACTTATGCTATATTAGATTTTTTGTTGTTATTTGAAATAAACGTCCTTATGGAGACTTATGCATAAATATGTAAATGTACATTGCTGCTGTTTAGTTGCTAAGTTGTGTCCGACTCTTTTGTGACCCCATGGACTGTAGTCCACCAGGCTTCTCTGACCTGGTATTTCCCAGGCAAGAATAGTGGAGTGGGTTGCCATTCCCCTCTCCCAGGGATCTTCCCAACCTAGGGATCAAACTTGCATACCCTTTGTCTCCTGCATTGGTATGAGTATTCTTTACCACTGAGTCACCAGGGAAGCCCGTAAATGAGCATAGAAACACATAAATAAAATATATACTATTCATATATATGCACACAAAAAAATAGACATATATGGCATTTGTTTCTCATAACTTAAAGGAAATCATATCTGGTTATGAATTGCATTGCTTCACTTCAAACTCTGATTAGAAAATTTTTTCAGTGTTTGGAGCAAGGTTCCAAACTCAAGTGTGCGGATAAATTTGCTTTCTAACTTAAAGTGTAGGTCAAAAACATATCTGTTGACAGAATCCCTATTATTGAACTGTAATATTCTGAAAATCACATTGAACTTCAGCTAGCACAGCTCAAAAGAAGTGTTTGACAACACTGAAATACCAACTATCCAGCTCCTACATAATCTGTAATGTCCTTTTGTTTCTGTTATTGTTGTAGTAGTTGCTTTTCTTTAAATACAACATATTTCAAAATCATCCTCTTCCTTCTGGGGTGTTTTCATATGCAGTGCTGTTTCATATATCTACAGAAAATCAAGTGCAAGGGAAAAAAATACATCTGACTCAAAATTCTCCTAAATATATACTTTAAATGATTAACGTACAATCATGTTTACTAACCTCAAATACATGTTTTATATGTTCTAATATCTCAGCAACATCTTTTTAACTTTTTTCTTGGCAAAATTATAGGAGCTAGAAAATGATTTAGACTGAAATGAAAACTTCAGAAGGGTTATTGATCTTTTCACATCACATCACATTGCATAGACTGTGGACCAGAAAACTACTGGCAGTCAAGAGCAAGTTCACAGTAATCTAAGAAAATAAATGTTGGTCTAAGTTCACAAATGGAGAGAGTCAGAACTCCTAAGAGGACTCTTGGGTGTAACACCCTTGGAATGCAATTCTAGGAGCTGTAAAACCTATACTCCTGACCCAAATGAGCACTCTTTGGAGGGTCAATTCCATACACTGCACCTTTGCCAATCTTTGTTCTCAGTAGAGAGAGTTTTGCAGTTCCCTCACAAACTAAAAGGAAATCTCTTCCAAGACACTAAGAAGATCATGTGTATTAGGTACGCTATATTTTCTAATTTTTTGTATAGGTTAATGAATAATTCCAGTGAGTCTCCTAAATTTCCATGGAACCAAACATTCTTGTTTCCTAAGATGAACTGATAAGAGCTGTCTCACCAGCTACTGAAGTTCCCAGATATCAGGTTTCACATAGTGTTCTGAGGTCAAATAATAGTCAGCCATCAAGAAGCCTATGTTTATAATACAGCAGTATAAATAGTCAAACTCCTCTGCTTATCTGACAAAATGTGACTTATTTACTTTAATATTACCACTACATGTCAAAAGGACTGCCACACTTTGGAGAGTTTGACTTTCTGTAGAGTTCATTCATTCATTTGCTCATTAATTAACATTATTTATTAACCTTTCCAATATGCCAAAAACTAGGGGTATATAGTAGGCAAGAAATATATAATCTCTACCTTCAAAGCTTATTGTCCAATGAAGGTGATATAAATTCATATTCATTAGATGAGGTTTCTAGTATAGTCAAATTCATAGGGTCACAAAGTACACTGGTAGATGCTATGGAGAGAGGTAATAAAGACTTAGTGTTTAATGGGGAAGGAGTTTTAGTTTAGGAAAGTGAAAAACTTGGGAAATGGATGATGGTAAGAGTTGCAAAGAGTTGCAACTCGCAAAGAGTTGGTCGCTCAGTCGTGTCCGACTATTTGCGACCCATGAGTCAGTTCAGTTCAGTTCAGTTCAGTTGCTCAGTCGTGTCCGACTCTTTGCAACCCCATGAATCGCAGCACGCCAGGCCTCCCTGTCCATCACCAACTCCCAGAGTTCACCCAGACTCACTTCCATCGAGTCCGTGATGCCATCCAGCCATCTCATCCTTGGTCGTCCCCTTTTCCTCCTGCCCTTAATCCCTCCCAGCATCAGAGTCTTTTCCAATGAGTCAACTCTTCGCATGAGGTGGCCAAAGCATTGGAGTTTCAGCTTTAGCATCAGTCCTTCCAAAGAACATTGAGCATCAACTGAACACAATTTTAATGGGAGCTAAGAAAATAATTGAGGAAAATATAAGGACCTTACCCATATGGAGCCAACAATCTCATAAAAAAGACAGACCACTGAACAAGCAAACCAATAAATAACTTAATTTGAGTAGAAATAAGTGCTGTAAAATAGGAAGCAAGATGAGTACATAGAGTGGGAAAGAGAATGGCTGTCAGGAAAATCCTCTCTAAGGAAATGACATCAAAGCAGAGACATAAATGATCTGAAGGAGAAATCTATACAAAGATCAGACAGAAACATCCAAATGCTCAGAAGATGGCAGAGCAGAAACAAGGAACTGAGAAGAGACCATAATTCTATGGAATTAGACAAATTTAGCAACTCTGTGTTTCTGTAGCTGAGTTTTTAAAAATAAGATTATTTTTCTTCATTGTTAATTTTGATTGATTTTTATGGAGAAATGCACTGATTTGTGGGGCTTTGCCCTATTAAGGTCTGAAAATTTATTCCATTTTCAAGATAATTTAAATAACTAATTGTAACTTTTGAGTGGCTTGTGAAAATTGGCATTTTCACAGTATTAAATAGTTTTTATCATTTATAAATACTTAAAGAAGAGGTGGAAAGAATACATAGAAGAACTGTACAAAAAAAGATCTTAATTACCCAGATAACGATGATGGTGTGATCACTCACCTAGGAGCAGACATTCTGGAGTGTGAAGTCAAGTGGGCCTTAGGAAGTATCATTATGAACACAGTGGAGGTGATGAAATTAACTGAGCTATTTCATATTCTAAAATATGATGCTATTAAAGTATTGCATTCAATATGCCAGCAAATTTTAAAAAACTCAGCAGTGGCCACAGGACTAGAAAAGGTCAGCTTTCATTCCAATCCCAAAGAAAGGTAACATCAAAGAATGTTCAGACTGCCACACAATTGCACTTATTTCACATGCTAGCAAAATAATGCTCAAAATACTCCAAGCTAGGCTTCCACAGCATGTGAACCAAGAACTTCCAGATTGTTCAAGATGGATATAGAAAAGGCAGAGGAACCAGAGATCAAATTGTCAACATCTGTTGGATCATAGAAAAAGCAAGAAAATTCCAGAAAATCATCTACCTCTGCTTTACTGACTACGCCTAAGCCTTTGACTGTGTCGATCACAGAAAATAGTGGAAAATTCTGAAAGAGATGGGAATACCAGACCACCTTACCGGCCTCCTACGAGACCTGTATGCACAGCAAGAGACAACAATTAGAACCAGACTGGTTCCAAGTTGGGAAAGGATTATGTCAAAGCTGTATATTGCTGCCCTGCTTATTTAACTTATGTACAGAGTGAAAGAAAGTGAAGTCGCTCAGTCATGTCTGACTCTTTGCTACTATATGCAGAGTACATCATATGAAATGCCAGACTGGATGAAGTGCAAGCTGTAATCAAGATTATGACACCACCCTTATGGCAGAAAAGGCTGCCATGTCATCTTCCAGGGGATCTTCCCAATTCAGGGATTGAACCATCATCTCTTATATCTCTTGCTTTATCTAGGCAGGTTCTTTAGCACTAATGCCACCTGGGAAGCCCCTAATTATTTGTGTTTCTGCTGCTAAGTCACTTCAGTCGTGTTCAACTCTGTGTGACCCCGTAGATGGCAGCCCACCAGTCTCCCCCGTCCCTGGGATTCTTCAGGCAAGAACACTGGAGTAGGTTGCCATTTCCTTCTCCAATGCAGGAAAATGAAAAGTGAAAGTGAAGTCACTCAGTTGTGTCCGACTCTTAGCGACCCCATGGACTGCAGACCACCAGGCTCCTTTGTCCATGGGATTTTCCAGGCAAGAGTACTGGATTGGGGTGGGACCACATAATTTATTGTCCAAATTGGGATATTTTTGACAGTGCAAGTCAGATTTATTAATATTTACACTAGAGATCAAGGGCAAAATTAGTAGTTTTAATTTACCTTATCATGTTGGTAATTTGTTTTGATGACTAATTTTTAAAGTAACTTTATTGTAAAATTAAATATACTTAAAGTTAAATACACCTAAAATTGCATATATGGCAGAAAGCAATGAGGAATTAAAGAGCCTTTTGACTTGAAACTCAATATTCCAAAAACTAAGATTATGGCACCTGGTCTCATCACTCCATGACAAATAGATTAGGAAAAACTGGAAGCAGTGACAGACTTTACATTCTTGGGATCAAAAATCATTGCAGATGGTTACTGCAGCCATGAAATTAAAAGATTTTTGCTCCTTGGAAAAAATACTATGACCAACCTAGATAGCATATTAATAAGCAGAGACATTACCTTGCTGACAAAGGTCCATCTTGTCAAAGCTATGGCTTTCCCAGTAGTAATGTATAGATGTGAGAGTTGGATCATAATGGCAGGACTGATACTGAAGCTGAAGCTCTAATACTTGACTACCTGATGGGAAAAAACTGACTCATTTGAAAAGACCCTGATGGTGGGAAGGATTGAAGGCAGGAGGAGAATGGGACAACAGAGGATGAGATGGTTGGATGGCACCACTGATTCAATGGACCTGAGTTTGAGCAAGTTCCAAGAGATGATGAGGAACAGGGAAGCCTGGTGTACTGCAATCCATGGGGTCACAAAGAGTCAGACACAACTGAGTGACTGAACAACAAACAACAAAGGAAGAAAAACAGCTAGTTTTCATGGGTGCTTTACTATAGCCAAGATAATGTTGTAGTGGTGTGGATGAAACTAGAACCTATTATACAGAGTGAAGACAGAAAGATTTAATGGACCCTTGTTGGCAAAGTAATGTCTGTTTTTTAATATGCTAAGTTTAACCTAGACATTAATGCATATATATATGGAATCTAGAAAAAGATGCCACAGAAGAACCTATTTGTAGAGCAGGAATAGAGATGAAAACATAGAGAATGTACTTGTGGGCACAGAAGAGAAAGAGGAGAGTGGGATGAATCGAGAGACTAGCATCGACATATATACACTACCATATGTAAAACAGATGGTGGGAAGCTCGGGGGAAGCTGTTATACAATACAGAAGCTTCGGTCTGTGCTCTGTGATGACCTAGAGGGGTAGGATAGGGATGGGGGTGGGAGGAAGGCCCAAGAGGGAGGAGATATATATATATATGGCTGATTCATGCTGTTGTACAGTAGAAATTGACACAATGCTGTAAAGCAATTCCAATAAAAAAGAGAGGATGAACTGTAATATTTAATGATCAATGTACTAAATAGTTTGCCTGAAAGATACTCCTCTCCTCAATGTATTTCACTCAGTACCTATCAATTATAAGGTTGTATCAGATAAACATTATCTTAATTAAAAATAATCTCTTGCTAAATCATTGTCATGTAAATGATTTTCCAGAAAATCCAAAGTATACTATTATTCAGCAAAATAGAAAGGTGTTGCTTAAATCAAGATAAATTCCATCTACTGTTTTTGCCCATCACAAGTTAAGAATTATATCCACTGGAGATCTCTGTTCTCTTCAGAACTTAGTTTATATTGCCCAGAACCTTTTGGTGGGCTTCCCTGGTGGCTCAGAGGCAAAGAATCCACCTACAGTGCAGGAGATGTGGGTTCAATCCCAATGTCAAGAAGATCCCCTGGAGAAGGATATGGAAATTCCCTCCAGTAACTCACTCTGGAAAATTCCATGGACAGAAGAGCTTGGTGAGCTATAGTCCATGGTGGCAAGAGAGTTGTTGGACACAATTTAGAAACTAAACAACAAGAACCTACTGGTACATAGAGTAGAACTCAGCATTCCAAATTGATTGACAAATTCTAAGACGCAAACTCTGTACTAGGTGTTGAGCAGCTACAAACAAAGTTTCAACTCCTGCCCTGGAAGAATTTGCATTCCAGGAGTGAAAATCTACAAGTAAGGTTACCTAAATTAGAATGGAAGGTCATGAAACAAAACCTAAAAAGGGGGATTTGGAACTGGTCCAATGTTAGATACACTCATCTCAGTTGCTAAAATAAACAAATTAACTGCTCTTCATTGAGACTCTATTGAAACATCAGTCACACAGTCATCTTGCCAGTTGTCCTACACACGTTAATACTAATCCACAAAGCAGGTTTTGATTTATGCATGCAAAGCCCTAAAAGAAAAAATATTCAATATTTCACCCAAGGGTACATATATAGAATCATAGGTTCAGTTCAGTTTAGTTCAGTTGCTCAGTCGTGTCCAGCTCTTTGTGACCCTATGGACTGCAACACACCAGGCCTCCCTGTCCATCACCAATTCCCAGAGTTTATTCAAACTCATGTCCATCGAGTCAGTGATGTCATCCAACCATCTCAACCTCTGTTGTCCCCTTCTCCTCCCACCTTCAATCTTTCCCATCATCAGTGTCTTTTCCAATGAGTCAGTACTTCTTATCAGGTGGCCAAAGAATTGGAATTTCAGCTTCAGCATAAGTCCTTCCAATGAATATTCAGGACTGATTTCCTTTAGGATGAACTGGTTGGATCTCCTTGCAGTCCAAAAGACTTTCAAGAGTCTTCTCCAATACCACAGTTCAAAATTATCAATTCTTTGGCGCTCATCTTTCTTCACAGTCCAACTCTCACATCCATACATGACCACTGGAAAACCATAGCTTTGACTAGATGGACCTTTTTGGGCAAAGTAATGTCTCTTCTTTTTAATAGCTGTCCAGGTTGGTCATAACTTTTTTTTCCAAGGAGCATTCGTCTTACTTTCGTGGCTGCAGTCACCATCTGCAGTGATTTGGGGGCCCAAGAAAGCAAAGTCTGTCACTGTTTCCATTATTTCCCCATCTATTTTCCATGAAGTGATGGGACCAAGTGCCATGATTTTAATTTTCTGAATGTGAAGTTTTTAACCAACTTTCCGTCTCGCCTTTCACTTTCATCAAGAGGTTTTTTAGTTCTTCTTTGCTTTCTACCATAAGGGTGGTGTCATCTGCATATCTGAGGTTATTGATATTTCTCCTGGCAGTCTTGACTCCAGCTTGTGCTTCATCCAGCCCAGCATTTCTCATGATGCAATCTGCCTATAAGTAGGAATTTACAACACTTTATGACATCATTCATGTCTACCTGGTTTAAAAACACCCTCTTTCTGCTATAGCACAGTATCCCCTTTACTGATTCAATTTATTTCACCAACAAAAACAATAGAAAATAATAAGGCATAAATTTAACATTGTTTGTATATTTCCAAGTGTTTAATTTGTCTCTCTCTTTTAAGATAACTGCCAATCTTTCATTAAAGTCCTTTTCCAGCTATCTTCCAGCCATCACAAATACTCAAATACCTCGTGTAGGTGAAATTTATAAAATGAGGAGACTGTATATAGTCAAGGCTGTATTTTGTTACCTTGTTTACTCAACTTATATGAAAAGTACATCATGCAAAATGCCAGGCTGGATGAAGCACAAGCTGGAATCAAGATTGCCAGGAGAAATATCAGTAACCTCAGATATGCAGATGACACCACCCTTATGGCAGAAATCAAAGAGGAACTAAAGAGTCTCTTGGTGAAAGTGAAAGAGGAGACTGAAAAAGCTGGCTTAAAATTCAGTGTTCAAAAAACTAAGATCACGGCATCTGGGCACAAAACTTCATGGCAAATAGATGGTGAAACAAGGGAAACAGTGGCAGATTTTATTTCCTTGGGCCCTAAAACACTGCAGATGGTGACTGCAGCCATGAAATTAAAAGATGCTTGCTCCTTGGAAGAAAAGTTAAGACAAACATAGACAGCATATTAAAAAGTACAGACATTACTTTGCCAACATAATTCCATCCTATCAGAGCTATGGTTTTTTCCTGCAGTCATGTATGGATGTGAGAGTTGAACCATAAAGAACGCAGAGCACCAAAGAATTAATGCTTTTAAACTGTGGTATTGAAGAAGACTCTTGAGAGTCTCTTGGACTGCAAGGAAATGCAACCAGTCAATACTAAAGAAATCAACCCTGACTATTCATTGGAAGGACTGATGCTGAAGTTGAAGTTCCACTACTTTGGCTACCTGATGCAAAGAGATGACTCATTGGAAAAGGCAAGAAAGAGTACTTTCAGTTTTATCTGATACTGGGAAAAATTGAAGGCAAAAGGAGGAGCCAGTGACTGAAGATGAGATGGTTAGATAGTATGACCAGCTCAATGGAAATAAATTTGAGCAAACTCTGAGACAGTGGAAGAAAAGAGGAGCCTGGCATTCTGCAGTCTATAAAGTCACAGAATCAGACACGACTTAGCATCTGAACAACATGGGGCTTTCAAAAATGTGACCATGCCGATCTTCATATAGAACACCAATTATCTGGATAGTGCCTTACTTTTATTGAATTATCCCAACCCCTGTATACACTTTCAGCTGCAAAATAGGTCACAGATGTTCAAGTGCTTGATCACATATGTTCAAATTGAAACCATCTGATTTTATTAAGCTAAAGATTTTATTTTATTTATCTTTGTATCCTTAAGTTAAAAGTGTGACATTGGTTAGATAATCAGTAACTGTCTAAACAGTGGAAATTGATGAAATATCTCCAATTTATGATGTAATTACAATGGCCCTCATAGTAAGATTCAGAAAGAACAGGTCTTCTGGAATTGCTGCTCACATACTCTTTCTCATGGAAATTCATGGATATGAATTATAATTCTCTATATTATGGTTATCAAAATAATAAAAAGTAACAATAATAATAGCTTAGTATATGCCAGATATCTAATGACTCATGTAATTTTTGTAATAGTATAAGGTGAGGTGAGGTGAAGTGAAGTGAATTCCCTCAGTCATGTCCGACTCTTTGCAACCCTGTGGACTGTAACCTACTAGGCTTCTCTGTCCATGGGATTCTCCAGGCAAGAATATTGGAGTGGATTGCCATTTCCTTCTCCAGGAGATCTTCCCAACCCAGAGATTGAACCCAGGTCTCTCTCATTGGAGCAGACGCTTTAACCTCTGAGCCACCAGCGAAGCCCCCAATAGTATAAGAGGTAATATGATCTTAGTTATAGAGAACAAATGTAGCATGGGGCAGTTATGTAAACTCACTCAAGGTCCTGCAGACACAAAACATGGAATCAGAATTTTAATTTAGCACTCTGGTTTAGAATCTGGGGGAAGCTTAATTGGGAAATTTTAAAAAGGACTTTCACAAACATATAAGGGTCACAAATGGCTCTCTCCCTTACTACAGTGAAGCTTTTGAACAAGGCAGAACTGCAGAATTATTTTAGAGAGTTCCAGAAATAGTTAAACCATTGAACATTAACTCTTCATTAATAAAAATTGATGCTACAGTAAAATAATGATATGTATTTTAAAATATTAATTTTCTTCAGAAACATAGACTTCATAATTTGATATATTGTGTACTTTATATATTAGGTATACGAAATACATCATTGAAAGAATAAAGAAACTGAAGAACAGCTTTGAAGTCCAAATGCCTACTGATCTGTAATTTTGTTATAAATTACATATAAAAGACTAACAGCTTAATTTATTACACAGCATGGTCCTTTTATTGCAGGCCCCTCTATAATCAATTCAGCCCAATGTGGAAAGATCCTTCAATCAATCACTCAGACAGTTAATCAAAATACACGTTGAAAGGTTTATCAAGTCAGAGTTCTGAAAGGAATTTAACTCATTATTTGAACACTAAAGATGCCTAGGTTTTCAGAGTTGAGTTGCTTTCAAATAGAAGATAGAGTTATCTTTTTTCTATGAAATAGACTGTCCCAAGTTATTCAAAATGGGGTCAGCCAATCAATCAACTTTCTGAGAAGCAATTTGTTCTAAATGTTTACAAAAAGCCAAGCTTAGAAGAGAGAGAACAGTGCAATAACAGTGTGCACTTTGTTCTTTTAAAATTTCTACAGAAACATGTTACCTGTAGAAAGATTAGAACTTTCAGTGACTCTTAACCACTAAAGAGCAATTATACATCAAGGAAGATATAAGATAAGGCAAAATTGTTCCTGCCAAACTGACTTCTCCCCCTGTTGTTTCAGGCAGCAAGATGTGTTTTTATCTGAAGTCTCAAATTTTTGAGTGTCTCTCTCCTAAAGCAATATCCAGAGTTGACTACAAGCTGTACAACTGGAACAAAAAATCATCTTCAACTTCATCACCACTTACAAACTCATAAGATAAATCTTTCCTATATATATAAACTGGCCAGTGCAGTTTAGAGGTTCTTTATGCAGATATTTATAAATGTCTGTGGTCTTATATATGTATATGGAGAGAGAGAATATGTCTGTCTAGCTAGCTATATATATATATATATATCTTTGCTCTCTATTAGTCACTAAGACCTCAGTCATTTATAAATATCTGCATAAATAACCTCTAAACTGCACTGGTCATCACTTCTAATAGGGACAATTTGCATTCCTAAAAATCAGATGAATAAGTGTCCACAAAATGAGGGATATTTAGAACTTAAAATGTTAAAGAATAACTAATGTAAGAAACAAAATACACTCATTGCTAAACAATTCAATTCTGCTTTTTAAAAAACATTTGGGGGATGGTACTAAGATGGCGGAGGAATAGGACAGGAAGACCACTTTCTCCCTCACAAATTCATCAAAAGAACATTTCAACGCTGAGTAAATTCCACAAAACAACTTCTGAATGCTGGCAGAGGACATCAGGCACCCAAAAAAAATAGGTCATTGTCTTCAAAAACAGGTAGGAAGAAAAAAAGAAACAAAGGAGGTGGAATCTTAAGAAGAGAGGTTTCCAAACACCAGGAAACACTCTCGCTGCTGAGTCTGTGGTGACCCTTGGAAGCACAGAGGGCAACATAGCAAGAAGGAAAAATAAATAAATAATTAAAACCAACAGATTATGAGCCCAGTAGTAATTTCTCCATTGGAGAAGCAGTGCAGATGACTGCATCTGCCACTAGCAAGTGGGGGCTGGGCAGGGAAGCACAGGAGGCACGAGCTGCAGTTCCTTTTTTTTTTTTTTAAATTTTATTTTTTACTTTATTCTACGTTACAATACTGTATTGGTTTTGCCATACATTGACATGAATCAGCCACAGGTGTACATGAGCTCCCAATCCCGAAGCCCCCTCCCACCTCCCACCCCATATCATCTCTCTGGATCATCCCCATGCACCAGCCCCAAGCATCCTGTATCCTGTATCAAATATAGACTGGTGCTTCATTTCGTACATGATAGTATACATGTTTCAATGCCATTCTCCCAAATCATCCCACCCGCTCCCTCTCCCTCAGAAGCCAAAAGTTCATTCTATACCTCTGTGTCTCTTTTGTTGTCTCACTTACAGGGTCATCATTACTATCTTTCTAAATTCCATGTATATGTGTCAGTATACTGTATTGGTGTTTTTCCCTGTGGCTTACTTCACTCTGTATAATCAGCTCCAGTTTCATCCATCTCATTAGAACTGATTCAAAAAGGTTTCCAAACACCAGGAAACACTCTCGCTGCTGAGTCTGTGGTGACCCTTGGAAGCACAGAGGGCAACATAGCAAGAAGGAAAAATAAATAAATAATTAAAACCAACAGATTATGAGCCCAGTAGTAATTTCTCCATTGGAGAAGCAGTGCAGATGACTGCATCTGCCACTAGCAAGTGGGGGCTGGGCAGGGAAGCACAGGAGGCACGAGCTGCAGTTCCTTTTTTTTTTTTTTAAATTTTATTTTTTACTTTATTCTACGTTACAATACTGTATTGGTTTTGCCATACATTGACATGAATCAGCCACAGGTGTACATGAGCTCCCAATCCCGAAGCCCCCTCCCACCTCCCACCCCATATCATCTCTCTGGATCATCCCCATGCACCAGCCCCAAGCATCCTGTATCCTGTATCAAATATAGGCTGGTGCTTCATTTCGTACATGATAGTATACATGTTTCAATGCCATTCTCCCAAATCATCCCACCCGCTCCCTCTCCCTCAGAAGCCAAAAGTTCATTCTATACCTCTGTGTCTCTTTTGTTGTCTCACTTACAGGGTCATCATTACTATCTTTCTAAATTCCATGTATATGTGTCAGTATACTGTATTGGTGTTTTTCCCTGTGGCTTACTTCACTCTGTATAATCAGCTCCAGTTTCATCCATCTCATTAGAACTGATTCAAAGTTATTCTTTTTAAGGGCTGAGTAATACTCCATTGTGTATATGTACAACACCTTTCTTATCCATTCATCTACTGATGGACATCTAGGTTGTTTCCATGTCCTGTCTATTATAAACAATACTGCAATGAACATTGGGGTACATGTGTCTCTTTCAATTCTGGTTTCCTTAGTGTGTATGCCCAGCAGTGGGATTGCTGGGTCAAACTAGTACAGCCACTATGGAAAACAGTGTGGAGATTCCTTTAAAAATTGCAGTTCTTTTAAAGAATTGGGCCAGAACACCCCGTGCATAACCAGAGTGAACTAATTTGGGCTAGCAAACCAGACTGTGGGATAGCTACCATGTGAAAAGCTCGAACATAAGACAGTGCCAGGAAAGTGCACAGAACAAAGGATGGAACAGAAATAGCCAACTGCAGACCATCCCCCTCCGGTGACAGGCAGCCAGAGCCATAAGGGCTGGAAGCAGGCAATTACAGCCCAAGAGAGACAAACCTACAAAAATCAAGCAGGCTTCTTTTCTAACTAAGACTTCTGGGGGTTCTGGACAGTCATCACTTGCCTGAGAAGGGACACCAGCAATACACCCAGAAAACTGAGCAGAAGAGATGGGAAAGGTGATAACCAAACACCTGAGTGACTCGGACCTGGGAGGCCCAACCGGATCTGTGCCTCTAAGGGCTACCTGAGCACCGAGCCTGAACGGCTTAGACAAGGGAGGTGCACATAGCCCAGGGCCAGCCTCAGACGGTTCCTGGTGGAGCAACATAGAGCCTGAGCAGTGTGTGCCTCGAGCAGGAGCAGGCCCAGCGGGGCTGAGACACTGCAAGCACACACGAGGGTTATTTGTTTGCAGGATCCCTCCCTTTCCACAGCATGACTGAACAAGTGAGCCTAAAAAAAAAGTGTCCACCACCGCAATCCCTGT
>SJYC01056165.1:27-15562 GCA_006408675.1 Madoqua kirkii | reverse complement strand
TTAATTCTTGTGTTTAGCCCATCTATTGAGTTTTTATTTCAGTTATTGTATTTTAAGGTCTAAAATTTTCATTTGATTCTTCTTCATGCTTTGTGTTTCCTCTCTTGAGACTTTCTAGTTTTTTTTTTTTTCATTTGCTTTAAGATTGTTCCTAACTATGTTTTGAAGCATTTTATGATGGCAGCTGGAAAAAATTTATCAGGTAATTTTAACCTCTCTGCATCTTACTGATCCTCTTTTCACCCTGTTTGAAATTTGTCTGGCTCTTGGTATTGTAACTTAAAAAAATAAACAACATGGGTATTTAGGGAATTATGTTATAAAACTCTGGGTCTTATTTCAACCTGATATTTTAGCTGACTTCCTCTGAAATTAATCTTGCAGGGGAAGAGTGAGCTCCTATTGCCAGAAATGGGTAGAAATCCAGATTTCCTTCTTTGCCTCCACTGATACCCTAGGAGGGTATTGCTTGTTGCTGTTCATGTGGGTAGGAATTCTGGCTTCCTAGAAGGCTCCCATAATACCCTAATGGCTGGGAGGGATACCAGTGCCTGGAGACTGCTCCCCACACAGTTTCCAGTGGTCCGGGGTATCTACTTTACCACTACTGCTGCTGCTGCTGCTAAGTCATTTCAGTCGTGTCTGACTTTGTGTGACCCCATAGATGACAGCCCCCCAGGCTCCCCCATCCCTGGGATTCTCCTGGCAAGAGCACTGGAGTGGGTTGCCATTTCCTTCTCCAATGCATGAAAGTGAAAAGTGAAAGTGAAGTCACTCAGTCGTGTCCGACCCTCAGCAACCCCATGGACTGCAGCCTACCAGGCTCCTCCATCCATGGGATTTTCCAGGCAAGAGTACTGGAGTGGGGTGCCATTGCCCTCTCCGACTGAGTGATGGCTATTATTATTTATTAAATCATTTATTTATCAGTATGGACACATGGATGTTTAATTTATGCTTTGGTTTATATAGTTATTTATTCTACCTTCCAATATAATATTTCACCAATTACTTCATTTGTTAACTTCTTTTTTTGTTTCTGATTTGTTATTATTTTAAATTTCTATTTAACATTTGAATTGCAGTTTGATAATTTATTAGTTGCAAATTTTATAATTTTTCTCAGCTTATTTTGAAATATTAAGTTAGCAGTTTTGGCCTGCTATGTGTTTGAAATTAATGGTGTGCTTTCACTATAATATAGAGATGATGTCCTGCTCCTCATTTTTTAACTATATATTGTAACATCTTTGTATGAGCTTCTGCTGCAGTTCTTTTGTGTTACACATTTTCTGTTACACATTCTGCTCCACACTTACACACCTGATGATTTGTAGGTAAAATCATTTTATTGCACATTCAGGAAGGAGAGATGCACACAGATATTTACTGTAGTTTTACTACCCTCTAGTGCCCCCTCTTGTTTTTCACCACCTAATCAAAACTATGGTCTCAACTTCCTGAGAACTTCCTCCAGGATTCCTCACCTCCCCCTTTTCTGAATCTTCTATTCCTTCCCCTCCCGTTTCATCCCTGATGTGATCATTTTAGATTCTATAGTGGCAATACCTCCTCATCATAGAAAATGTGCTTTAATTTGAGGGTTTCTAGATTTAACACGGCACCGGCCCCCAGATAACTTTACTGTTTTCAGACATTCACAAGGTTACTTGAACTCTCATCCAAACTGGTGTTTACCATGTGACCTTTCTGCTTTTGTTACTTTTTTTTTTTTTGGAATGGAATGAGTAACTTTGCAAGGAATACATGATAATGATTTGGAGTTCTCTGGATTTAAGGTTTGTTGCAAGGCCCTTTGTTTTCCCCCTCCTCTCTCTAATACAGTTTCTGATTTGAACAGGTTATTTAGCTATTGTTACTTTATCTTCACTCAATTTATTTGGAGTTGTTTTTTATTGAATATATATAACAATGTATATATTTAAGTTGCACAACTTGCTGATTTGATTCTTCTTTATATTGCAATATAGTTACCATCATAGCATTAGCTAACAGCTCCAACACATTTTGTAAGTATTGTGGTTGTTTTGTGTGTTGGGAATAATTAAGATCTAGTCTCCTAGCAACTTTGCAGTTTCTAATACAGTATTATTGACCATAATCATTGTGTTGTACACCAGCTCTCCAGAACTTATTTTTCTACTACTTCCCAGTTTGTATCCTTAAACAAGATATTCTGAATTTCTTGAAGTAACCTTTTCTCCCTTGTTACATTTCTAAAAAAATTTCAAAAGATTAAATAGCACGTTTATGTTATAGCTATCTTCCTACTATCTTGGCTTGTTTATACTTAACTTACAGTTTTCACACTGCCTCTTCAGCTCACCTCTGCCCTACCACCCGTAAAGTTTTACATAGAATTTTAGTTACTTTTAATCATTACTTCCATCATCTTTCTATTAAGTTATTATCATATAAAAAAAAACAAACTAGATTTCAAGGATCTAGCCTTCTATGAGAAGGAAATGGCAATCCACTCCAGTATTCTTGCCTGGAGAATCCCATGGACAGAGAAGCCTAGTAGTTTACAGTCCACAGGGTCGCAAAGAGTCGGACATGACTGAGTGACTTCACTTCACCTCACCTAGCCTTCTAAGATTAAGGAAAAATAACCTACACAGAAACTTTTTTCTCCTTCAAATATATGTATGAGAATAATGAATAAGATGTGTGATAAGCACCTTGAACAAATTGAGGAAATATGCTAAAAATACACAGAAGCAACAACATGTTTATTTCTTTGCACTTTATAGCTTCCTCCAAAATGAATGTGAGGAGGTGGGATTATAATCATTTTAATTAGGTTTCACCTTTCACTGTTTTCAAACACAGAAACTTTTTTCTCCTTCAAATATATGTATGAGAATAATGAATAAGATGTGTGATAAGCACCTTGAACAAATTGAGGAAATATGCTAAAAATACACAGAAGCAACAACATGTTTATTTCTTTGCACTTTATAGCTTCCTCCAAAATGAATGTGAGGAGGTGGGATTATAATCATTTTAATTAGGTTTCACCTTTCACTGTTTTCAAATTTGCTAAATCCTTGTGAATTTGGGTTTTGTAAAAGGAGAATGAGGTATGAAACCTCTTTACATTTGATGTACTAGCTTCTTCCCTTTTTCCTTTCCTCTTCCTTCCCTTTGCTCTTTCTTACTGTTTCTTTCTTTCTTCTCCCTATTTGTTTCTCATCTTGTATCTTGACTGATACTTGATTTCAGATGCTTCAAATCTAGCAGAATATGACACTTTGGGGGAATAATAAATGTGACGGATGACAAAAATAGGGATCCAAATCTATTTTGGTGGACCAAGCCTTTTAAAAATGAAATTCAACAGCACTGGATGTGAGAAAGCAAACTCGAGCAGGAAGTCAATGGCACAAAATTTAGGAAAAAAGTAAAAGACCCTCAGCAGCAGTGTTTTAGTCAGTAGTGACTAAAATTTCAGTCAACAATGTCACTAAATGATCACTAAAGTGCTAAACACCTGAACCTACATTATTACAGGGAAAATGGAGGGGAATAAACCCAGCACTCTTTTGTCTAGACTGAGACTGTAATATGCTTTTTCACTAAAGGCATAATCTAAGTATTATGTTTATACTTAGTGCTTCATGTTAACAGAGTTTTATCCTGCTGGATGTGTGTTAGTCAGAGACACAAGATTGGTGAAGATGCTCAAAACCTTTCAATGTAAACTAATAGCTACTCCAGGGTGAGGAATATCCCTTAGAAAAGGAAATGGCAACCAACTCTATATTCTTGACTGAAAAATCCCATAGACAGAGGAGCCTGGTGGACTACAGTTCATCAAGTTGCAAAGAGTTGGACACAACTTAGCAACTGAGCACAGTAGTTTGAGGAAGAAATGGTAGAAGTGTTTCCCTCATCTTAATAGTGTTACGTGGAAAATTATATGAGGTCCTCAGTGAAGGAAGTGCAAAGTACTGGTTAATATGAGAGAGTTCACATAAATATACGAAATTTTGTTAAAACAAGACAAAAGACAGCAAGGGTTGCCTCAGCTCTTACTAAGATATCTAAACCACATTGTGGTTACCACTTGTCAAAAATTTTTATAGAGTATTCCATAGTTTCAAAAATGATTGGATCATGCCTTTTAGAATCTCTTGTTAGAATGTTTGTAATTTTATGAATGATCCATCTCATTCTCAAAAAACTAACAGGTGTTATTTTCAATTTAAATTCAGATAACATTTTTTATTTATATTAAATTGTAACTTGAATCCAATTGTGACAACTATTGAAAATATGGCATTCCCTGGTAGCTCAGATGACAAAGAATTCATCTGCAATGCAGGAGACCCCAGTTCAATAAAATATATTTCAAACCCTATTTGCATTCTTCTCTAATGAAATAATTAAAATTAAAATATAATTTTTGCTGCTGCTGCTGGTAGGCTGCTTCAGCCATGTCTGACTCTTTGTGACCCTATGGGCTAAAGCCTGCCAGGCTCCTCTGTCCATGGGATTCTCCAGGCAAGAATACTGGAGTGGGTTAGCACGCCCTCCTCCAGGGCATCTTCTCATCCCACAGGCTGGACCGGTGTCTCTTATGTCTCCTGCACTGGCAGGCAGGTTCTTTACCACTGGTGCCACCTGGGAAGCCCATAATTCCTGGCAGGGGGTGGGGGAGACTGTATGGAAGTTTCATTATAGGACTGGAATGCAAAAGTAGGATGTCAAGAGATACCTGGAGTAAAAGGCAAATTTGGTCTTGGAGTACAAATGAAGCAGGTCAAGGGCTAACAGAGCTCAGCCAAGAGAATGCACTGGTCATAGCAAACACCCTCTTCCAACAATTCAAGAGAAGACTTTACACATGGACATCACCAGATGGTCAACACCGAAATCAGATTGATTATATTTTTTGCATCCAAAGATAGAGAAGATCTATACAGTCAGCAGAAACCAGACCAGGAGCTGACTGTAGCTCAGATCATGAACTCCTTATTGCCAAATTCAGACTTAAATTGAAGAAAGTAGGGAAACCACTAGACCATTTAGGTATGACTGAAATCAAATCCCTTACAACTATACTGTGGAAGTGAGAAATAGATTCAAGGGATTAGATCTGATGGACAGAGTGCCTGAAGAACTATGAGCAGAGAGATTTGTGACATTGTACAGGAGGAAGTGATCAAGACCTTCCCCAAGAAAAAGAAATGCAAAAAGGCAAAATGGTTGTTTGAGGAAGCCTCACAAATAGTTGTGAAAAGAAGAGAAGTAAAGGCAAAGGAGAAAAGGATAGATATGCTCATTTGAATTCAGAGTTCCAAAGAAAAGCAAGGAGAGATAAGAAAGCCTTCCTCAATGATCAATGCAAAGAAATCAAATAAACAGTAGAATGGGAAAGATTAGAGATCTCTTCAAGAAAATTAGAGATCTCTTCAAGAAAATTAGAGATACCAAGGGAACATTTCATGAAAAGATGGGCTCGATAAAGGACAGAAATGGTATGGACCTAACAGAAGCAGAAGATATTAAGAAGAGGTGGCAAGAATACACAGAAAAATTGTACAAAAAAGGATCTTCACAACCAAGATAATCACGATGGTATGATCACTCATCTAGAGCCAGACATCTTGGAATGTGAAGTCAAGTGGGCCTTAGAAAGCATTACTATGAACAAAGCTAGTGGAGGTGATGGAATTCCAGTGGAGCTATTTCAAATCCTAAATATGCCAGCAAATTTGGAAAACTCAGCAGTGGCCACATTAGATCTGATGGACAGAGTGCCTGAAGAACTATGAGCAGAGAGATTTGTGACATTGTACAGGAGGAATTGATCAAGACCTTCCCCAAGAAAAAGAAATGCAAAAAGGCAAAATGGTTGTTTGAGGAAGCCTCACAAATAGTTGTGAAAAGAAGAGAAGTAAAGGCAAAGGAGAAAAGGATAGATATGCTCATTTGAATTCAGAGTTCCAAAGAAAAGCAAGGAGAGATAAGAAAGCCTTCCTCAATGATCAATGCAAAGAAATCAAATAAACAGTAGAATGGGAAAGATTAGAGATCTCTTCAAGAAAATTAGAGATCTCTTCAAGAAAATTAGAGATACCAAGGGAACATTTCATGAAAAGATGGGCTCGATAAAGGACAGAAATGGTATGGACCTAACAGAAGCAGAAGATATTAAGAAGAGGTGGCAAGAATACACAGAAAAATTGTACAAAAAAGGATCTTCACAACCAAGATAATCACGATGGTATGATCACTCATCTAGAGCCAGACATCTTGGAATGTGAAGTCAAGTGGGCCTTAGAAAGCATTACTATGAACAAAGCTAGTGGAGGTGATGGAATTCCAGTAGAGCTATTTCAAATCCTAAATATGCCAGCAAATTTGGAAAACTCAGCAGTGGCCACAGGACTGGAAAAGGTCAGTTTTCATTCCAATCCCAAAGAAAGGCAATACCAAAAAATGCTCAAATGCACTCATCTCACACTCTAGCAAAGTGATGCTCAAAGTTCTCCAAGCCAGGCTTGAACAGTAGGTGAACTGTGAACTTCCAGATGTTCCAGCTGGATTTAGAAAAGTCAGAAGAACCAGAGATCAAATTGCCAACATTTATTGGATTATCAGAAAAGCAAGAGAGTTCCAGAAGGAAACATCTACTTCAGCCTTATTGACTGTGCCAAAGCCTTTCAATGTGTGGATCACAACAGATTGATGCACTCATCTCACACTCTAGCAAAGTGATGCTCAAAATTCTCCAAGCCAGGCTTGAACAGTAGGTGAACTGTGAACTTCCAGATGTTCCAGCTGGATTTAGAAAAGTCAGAAGAACCAGAGATCAAATTGCCAACATTTATTGGATTATCAGAAAAGCAAGAGAGTTCCAGAAGGAAACATCTACTTCAGCCTTATTGACTGTGCCAAAGCCTTTCAATGTGTGGATCACAACAGATTGTGGAAAATTCTTCAAGAGCTGTGAGTACTAAACCACCTGACCTTCCTCCTGAAAAATCCGTATGCAGATCAAGAAGCAATAGTTAGAACTGGACATGGAATAACAGATTGGTTTCAAATCAGGAAAGGAGTAATTCAAGGCTGTATATTGTCACCCTGTTTACTTAACTTATATGCAGAGTACATCAAAGGAAATGCTGGACTGGATGAAGAACAAGCTGGAATCAATATTGCTGGGAGAAATACGAATAACCTCAGATATGCAGAAGGAATAACAGATTGGTTTCAAATCAGGAAAGGAGTAATTCAAGGCTGTATATTGTCACCCTGTTTACTTAACTTATATGCAGAGTACATCAAAGGAAATGCTGGACTGGATGAAGAACAAGCTGGAATCAATACTGCTGGGAGAAATACGAATAACCTCAGATATGCAGATGACACCACATTTATGGCAGAAAGCAAAAAAGAACTAAAGAGGAGAATGAAAAAATTGGCTTAAAACTCAACATTCAGAAAACTAAGATCATGGCATCTGGGCCCATCACTTCATGGCAAATAGATAGGGAAATGGTGAAAACAGTGACAAACTGTTTTTTGGGGTGCCAAAATCACTGCAGATGGTGACTTCAGCCATGAAATTAAAAGATGCTTGCTCTTTGGAAGAAAAGTTATGACAAACCTAGACAGTATATTAAAAAACAGAGACATTACTTTGTGAACAAAATTCCATCTAGTGAAAGCTGTGGTTTTTCAGGTAGTCGTGTATGAATATGAGAGTTGGACTATAAAGAAAGCTGAGTGATAAAGAATTGATGTTTTTGAACTGTGGTGTTGGAGAATACTCTTGAGAGTCCCTTGGACTGCAAGGAGATCCAACCAGTCCATCCTAAAAGAGATTAGTCCTGGATATTCATTGGACGGACTGATGCTCAGGCTGAAACTCCAATCCTTGGGCCACCTGATGCAAAGAACTGAGTCATTGGAAAATACCCCGATGCTGGGACAGATTAAAGGATGGAGGAAAAGGGGACGACAGAGGATGAGATGGTTGGATGCCATCACTGACTCAATGGACATGAGTTTGAGTAAACTCTGGGAGTTGTTGATGGACAGGGAGGCCTGTTGTGCTTCAGTCCATGGAGTTGCAAAGACTCAAACATGACTGGGTGACTGAACTGAACTGAACTCAACATGGAAGTTGAAGCACATGTTTCTTATCTTTCATTATTTCATGCCTTGTACTTATCAATAAATAAGTAAATTCAGTTCAGAGAATGCCAACTAGAGGCAATGCCAAAGAATACTCAAACTACCACACAATTGCACTCATCTCACACACTAGCAAAGTAATGCTCAAAATTCTCCAAGCCAGGCTTCTGCAGTTCATGAACTGTGAACTCTCAGATGTTCAAGCTGGATTTAACAAAGGCAGAGGAACCACAGATCAAATTGCTAACATCCACTGAATTGACAGACTGGTTCCAATTTGGGAAAGAGTACAACAAGGCTGTATATTATCACCCTGCTTAATTAACTTATATGCCCTCACACCTATTAATATCAGTCAGTTTAGTTAATCAGTCTTCTATGACTCTGTGAACTCATGGACTGCAGCATGCAGACAGGGTTCCCTGTCCCTTCTTATATCTTCTGCTTCTGTTAGGTCCTTACCATTTCTGTCCTTTATTGTGCTCATCTTTGCATGAAATATTCCCTTGGTATCTCTAATTTTATTGAAGAGATCTCTAGTCTTTCCCATTCTACTGTTTTCCTCGACTTCTTTGCATTGATCACTGAGGAAGGCTTTCTTAACTCTCCTTGCTATTCCTTGGAACTCTGCATTCAAATGGGGATATCTTTCCTTTTTTATTTTGCTTTTGCATCTTTTGTCAGCTATTTTTTAGGCCATGTCAGACAACCATTTTACCTTTCGCATTTCTTTTTCTTGGGGATGGTCTTGATCACTGCCTCCTGTACCATTTCTTGAACCTGCATCCATAGTTCTTCAGGCACTCTGTCTATAAGAGCTAATCCCTTGAATCTATTCATCACTTCCCCTGTATAATTGGGGATTTGATTTAGGTCATACCTTAATGGTCTAGTGGTTTTCTCTACTTTCTTCAATTTAAGTCTGAATTTTGCCTTAAGGAGTTCATGATCTGAGCCACAGTCAGCTCCCAGTCTTGTTTATCTGACTTATATAGAGCTTCTCCGTCTTTGGAAGCAAAAAGAATATAATCAATCTGTTTTCCATATTGACCATTTGTTGATGTCCATGTGTAGCATCTCCACATGCGTTGTTGGAAGAGGGTGTTTGCTATGACCAGTGTGTTCTCTTGGAAAAACTCTGTTAGCCTTTCATCTGCTTCATAATGAAAAGGACATCTTTTTTGAATGTTAGTTCTAGAATGTCTTGTAGGTCTTCATAAAACCATACAACAAAGAGATCATTCTATCATTTTTGCAATTGCATCCAAGTACAGCATTTTGAACTTTTTGTTGACTATGATGGCTACTCCATTTCTTCTAAGGGATTCTTGCCCACAGTAGTAACAATGGTCATCTGAGTTAAATTCATCCATTCCAGTATAGTAGCTATAATGAACCACTGACAAAACTGTACAGGTTGTCAACTGAGAGAAAAACTGAGCAAATATTTATTATCACCTTTCCTGAAGGAGGTGTTAAGAAAATGGGTGCTGGGGAGAAAAGAGTGAAAGGACAACATGGGTAAAGTAGCTGAGCTGTTTTGATGGAAATAAAAAGTTTCCAAAAGCAGAGCCTAATTAGGGACCAGTAGGGTGGCTCTCTCAGGGAAAGGGGTTCCTCCTGCTAATGTAATGCATTATGGTCAAGACACCTAGTGGAACGGTAGAAACTCTGGATTTCAAAGTGCAGTCTCAGTGTAGTGCTGTTTCTTCCTTCATAGTTCCCTCAGATTAGAGAATAATTGATAGAGCAGAAACTGTCTTTATCTTTTAAACTGTGTCTTTGAAGAAAAAACTAAATTCAGATAAGAAGAGAAAAACAAAATGCGTAGAGACAGAGAGCGGTGCAGTATAAAAAGTAAAGGAAAGCATAATTCAGAGAGGAAAACTAAAGGATAAAATTATGCAATGACTAATGTTTCTATCAAGAACTACTTTAATCCCGAGGAGTAACTTTACCCAATCACTTCATGATGAAATGAAACTAAACAATCTGTCAAGTAAGATTCAAAAATAAGGAGATAAAACAGTTCTATTATGTGTGAGACAAAATAATGACCCCTAATGATGTCCATGTCCTAATCTCTAGCATTTATATTGTGTTAGCTACATGCCATATAACTTTTGTAGATAAGATTAAAAGTTAAGTTTCAGAAAGGAGAATTAGCCTGAATTTCTTGGATGGGTCCATATAATCACAAAGTTGTTCATAAGGAAAAGAGAATGGGAGGAGAATCATAGTCAGAGACAGGGATTGGAAGGTGCTATGCACCTGTCTTTCGAGATAGAGGAAGAGATTACAAGTTTAAGAATGCAGGTGGCCTCTAAAAGTTGGAAAATGCAAAGAGACATCCTTCTCTATTGTTTCTAGAAGGAATCCAGTCTGCCAACTCACCTAAACTTCTGCAGAAGTAATATATTTTGTATTTTTAAAACCATTAAACTTGTGGTAATTTTTGCAGCAGAAATAGAAAACTCATGCAAATTGCATGCACAAAAATTGTCCACTTTTAAAAATAAACTGAGGCCATGTAAAAATAGTCAAATTATTTTTAAAAATTCAAGAAAATGCATAAACACTGCTAAAAGTTGGTTTACTAAAAGAAGGAAAGTTGAGAGATTTGTTGCTGTTTTTTATTCACTAAGTTGTATTCTACTCTTCTAGGACCCCATGGGACTGTGGACTGCTAGGCTTCTTTGTCCATGGGATTTTCCAGGCAAGAATGGTGGAATGGGTGGTCATTTCCTTCTCCAGGGGATCTTCCTGAACCCAGGGATTGAACCCATGTCTCCTTCATTGGCTGGTGGGTTCTTTACCACTGAGCCACCTGGGAGGCCCAAAGTAAGAAATAATCTTCAGGTAGATATATTCCTAAGTATTTTTTTTTGTTGTTGTTGTTGTTGCAATGGTGAATGGAATTGTTTCCTTAATTTCTTTTTCTACTTTCTCATTATTAGTGTATAGGAATGCAAAGGATTTCTGTGTGTTGATTTTATATCCTGCAACTTTACTATATTCATTGATTAACTCTAGTAATATTCTGGTGGAGTCTTTAGGGTTTTCTATGTAGAGGATCATGTCATCTTCAAACAGTGAGTTTTACTTCTTAATTTCCAATTTGGCTTCCTTTTATTTCTTTTTCTGCTATGGCCAAAACTTCCAGAACTATGTTGAATAGTAGTGGTGAAAGTGGGCACCCTTGTCTTGTTCCTGACTTTAGGGGAAATGGTTTCAATTTTTCACAATTGAGGATGTTTGCTGTGGGTTTGTCATATATAGCTTTTATTATGTTGAGGTATGTTCCTTCTATTTGCACTTTCTGGAGAGTTCTTATAAGTGGATGTTGAATTTTGTCAAAGGCTTTCTCTGCATCTATTGAGGTGGCTTTTATTTTTCAATTTGTTAATTGGTGAATTACATTGATTGATTTGCAGATATTGAAGAATCCTTGCATCCCTGGGAAAAAGCCCACTTGGTCATGAGCTAAAGACCTATATATAGAAAACTATAAAACACTGGTGAAAGAAATCAAAGAGGACACTAATAGATGGAGAAAGATACCATGTTCAAGGATTGGAAGAATCAATATAGTGAAAATAAGTATACTACCCAAAGCAATCTACAGATTCAATGCAATCCCTATCAAGGTACCAGTGGCATTTTTCACAGAGCTAAAACACATAATTTCACAATTTTTATGGAAATCCAAAAAACCTCGAATAGCAAAAGCAATCTTGAGAAAGAAGAATGGAACTGGAGGAATCAACCTGCCTGACTTCAGGCTCTACTACAAAGTCACAGTCATCAAGACAGTATGGTACTAGTACAAAGACAGAAATATAGATCAATGGAACAAAATAGAAAGCCCAGAGATAAATCCACACACCTATGGACACCTTATCTTCGACAAAGGAGGCAAGAATATACAATGGGTTAAAGACAGTCTCTTTAACAAGTGGTGCTGGAAAAACTGGTCAACCACTGGTAAAAGAATGAAACTAGAACACTTTCTAAAACCATACACAAAAATAAGCTAAAAATGGATTAAAGATTTAAATGCAAGACCAGAAACTATAAAACTCTTAGAGGAGAACATAGGCAAAACACTCTCTGACATACATCACAGCAGGATCCTCTATGACGCACCTCCCAGAATATTGGAAATAAAAGCAAAAATAAACAAATGGGACATAATTAAACTTAAAAGCTCCTGCAAAACAAAGGAAACTGTAAGCAAAGTGAAAAGACAGCCTTAGGAACGGGAGAAAATAATAGCAAATGAAGCAACTGACAAACAGCTAATCTCAAGTATATATAAACAACTCATGCAGCTCAATGCAAGAAGAATAAACGACCCAATCAAAAAGTGGGCCAAGAAACTAATAGACATTTCTCCAAAGAAGACATACAGATGGCTAACAAACACATGAAAAGATCTCAATACCACTCATTATCAGAGAAATGCAAATCAAGACCACAATGAGGTACCATTTCACACCAGTCAGAATGACTGCGATCCAAAACTCTACAAGCAATAAATGCTGGAGAGCATGTGTAGAAAAGGGAACCCTCTTATACTGTTGGTGGTAATGCAAACTAGTACAGCCACTATGGAGAACAGTGTGGAGATTCCTTAAAAAACTAGAAATAGAACTGCTTTATGACCCAGCAACCCCACTGCTGGGCATATACACCAAGGAAACTAGAATTGAAAGAGACACGTGTACCCCGATGTTGATCGCAGCACTGTTTATAATAGCCAGGACATGGAAGCAACCTAGATGTCCATCGACAGATGAATAGATAAGAAAGCTGTGGTACATACACACAATGGAGTATTACTCAGCCATCAAATCAGTTCTAATGAGGTGGATGAAACTGGAGCCTATTATAAAGGGTGAAGTAAGCCAGAAAGAAAATCACCAATACAGTATACTAATACATATATTGGAGAAGGCAATGGCAACCCACTCCAGTACTCTTGCCTGGAGGCTGCAGTCCATGGGGTCGCTAAGAGTCAGACATGAATGAGCGACTTCACTTTCCCTTTTCACTTTCATGCATTGAAGAAGGAAATGGCAACCCACTCTTGTGTTCTTGCCTGGAGAATCCTAGGGACGGGGGAGCCTGGTGGGCTGCCGTCTATGGGGTTGCACAGAGTTGGACACAACTGAAGTGGCTTAGCAGCAGCAATTTAAATTTATCATTTCACTTTTAGGAAAATAGAGACATACTCCATATTCCTTTTGTTAAGTACAACTAAAACCACTGATTATCATATAAAATAAACATAAGAAAACATTGAAAAGTGAAGAAAAGAAGGCAGAAGGCAAAAGAGGGCAGAATGAGTGGGACTTTTGTTATTCAGTCAGTAAGTTATATCTGACTTTTTGGGACACCATGGACTGAAGCACAGCAGGCTTTGCTGTCCTTCACTATCTCTTGGAGTTTGCTCAAACTCATGCCCATTGAGTTGGTGCTGCTATCCAACCATCTCATCCTCTGTCGCCCTCTTCTCTTCATACCCTCAATCTTTCCCAGCATCAGGGTCTTTTCCAGTGAGTCAGCTCTTCACATCAGGTGGCCAAAGTATTGGGCCTTCACACCTCAGCATCAGTTCTTCTGATGAATATTCAGGACTGATTTCCTGTATGATTGACTGGTTTGATCTCCTTGCTGTCCAAGGGACTCTCAAGAGTCTTCTCCAACCCTATAGTTCAAAAGCATCAATTCTTTAGCACTTAAACCTTAATGGTTCAACTCTCACATCCATACATGACTACTGGTCCTTAGGATACAAATAATGACATGCTGGTAAACTCTCCAGGTGTTCTTTTCCCCCAAATATCCCAGATGTGGAGCTGAAGGAGTAGCAACTTGACTGGTTTGATCTCCTTGCTGTCCAAGGGACTCTCAAGAGTCTTCTCCAACCCTATAGTTCAAAAGCATCAATTCTTTAGCACTTAAACCTTAATGGTTCAACTCTCACATCCATACATGACTACTGGTCCTTAGGATACAAATAATGACATGCTGGTAAACTCTCCAGGTGTTCTTTTCCCCCAAATATCCCAGATGTGGAGCTGAAGGAGTAGCAACTTAGAAATGCCAACAGATATGTATAAGCAAAAGTCCCAATAAATGCCTGCTCTCCCTATCAAATGGATTAGGAAAGGGGCCACCTAGCAAGATAGGAAACTTTTAAACAACAACTATTCAACTTCAGCCAAACACCACAGAGAAAACTATGACCTCTACCCACACAGCACCCTACTAGCCAAGACCAAATGTGAAGCCCAGACTTTTTACCATTGTTGTACTGGAACTAGGCACTCCAAACTTTCAAACCTATCAGAGAGAACCAAGCAAGACCAAGACTTCAGCCCTGTCAGCAAGAAACAGCACCGTATCTACTTTCAGTAAGTGTGGAAACCTCTTTGAAAGCCTGGAATTTGAGAAAAATAAAAACAGTTTGTTAAAGATGTTCAAAGAAATAAAATTTCATCCAAGGATGTTATATCAGCAAACATAATTTGTGCATAAAATGGCTACAGACTATCAGGAACACAAAAGAACTAAAGGGGAAGAGACCGCAAGTCAAGGAGTGCAAATGGCCTATAGATGTTGGAAAATGCAAGGCGCTATCCTTCACTACTGCTTCGGAAGGAGTCCAGCCTGCTGACCCACTTAACCTTCTGTCCTAAGAAATATCAGGAAATAAATTTATGTCTTTTAAAGCCATTAAGTTTGTGGTGATTTTTTTTTGGTAGCAGAAATAGAAAACTAATGCAAATTACATGAAACAAAAATTAGCTACCTTATATATTTTCCATTAACACTTCCTGATTGCATTTAATGGAGAATGCCTTTAAGACAATCAAAATCCGTTTTTAAAGTCATTGGCATTAGGACAGAAATGACCAATAAATATATATTTACCCACAGAACCAAAATTTAATGATGGTGATGAAAGAGACAGAATAGGATATGATGCCAGTAGCAAAGTGCACAGTAACCCACTCCAGTATTCTTGCCTAGAGAATCTCATAGACAAAGGAATTTGGCAGGCTATAGTCCATGCGGTCACAAGGATTTGGACATGACTGAATCAACTTAACACAAACAGAGGATAGCATAAGGAATTAATTCACGTTGAAAATTAAAGAAACAAATGTACAAACAAACAACAACATACACTTATATTTTGCATTTCTTATAAAATGAGGACTTTAGGGAAACAAAATTGTAGATAAGGATGCTACCAAAAATGGGGGTCCAGCCACTCACTGGGCTTCCTATGTGGCTCAGCTGGTAAAGAATCCACCTGCAAATGCGGGAGACCTGAGTTTGATCCCTGGGTTGGGAA
>SJYC01056164.1:0-22617 GCA_006408675.1 Madoqua kirkii | reverse complement strand
GCGGGGGGGGGGGGGGGGGGGGGAGGTGGGAGGGTGGGGGCACACTCTCCCCATCCCATTGACAGTCAGTGAGTTTTATAGACTGAGGGAGAGGGCTACAGGCAAATAGCACAGCCAGATCTGACATTTATCTTGAAACTGGTTATCAGTGGTGGCATCAACATCATCTTGGTTGTTTTAAGTACAATTGCTCTTTAGTTCTAGTGCTCGTTTGTTTCCACCTCTTGAGGCCAGTTCTCAGAATTATGGCAGCTTATGTCATGGCTATAGTCTGGTCATCATATAAACTTTTTCTTGGGAGGGCTTTCAGTATCTATAAGATGGCTCACAGGATATGGCTTGGGATATTATCTTATGGCCCTTGAGAAGGAACTAAATATCCTTGATCTGCTTAATGACTATATGATTATTACCTGATCTCCTTTGATTGTTTTCCTTTGTTTCTGCATTTTCTCACTTCTCTGGTCAAATTTATTCTTTAGTGAAATCATTTCCACAGACGAAAGGCAGGCAGGGGACATGGCAGATAAGGATCATAGGGTCCTGCTCTGTTTCAAAAAGCGATTATCTTTGTAAGAATATCCAGCTTTTATATTAAAAAATAATTTAAATGAAAATGTAAACATTTGCAATACCAAATTAAACAAGGATCTGAACACCAGTCACTGCTGACAGCACAAAAAGAGGCAGCATTGATATCAGTTACCTTCCTAAAGGAAGCACAGAGTGCTGCCTATGAAATAGCCCCCAAATGCGAGATCTAACTGTGAATTTATAGTAAATACAGGAGAGAGATGAATGTGTTAAATGATGCTAATGAGAAGCAAGCAGCCCATCTAGACTATAGGACATCCATAGGACTAAATAAATAAACAAAATCTTGATTTCTTAAAAATGAATTATAAGTAGATATGACAGAGTGATACCTAAATTATAAGAAGACTTTGACAAGTTAGCTAATCAAAATATAAGACTCTTGTTTGAATCTCTATGTGATCAAATATACTGTAAAAATAAAAAGAACAATTTTAGGATAATCTAGAACATGTGTAAACATGTGTATTGTAATCTAGAACAATAGTAGAAGATGTATATTGCATACATATTTGGTGATACTAGAAATTTTTGTGATGGGTGGGTGTAATGAAGATAGTTCTTCATGAAATATTGTCATATTTTAAAAAGTAGCTGTTGTGTTTTATGCTTTGTATGGTCAGGATTGATGACCAAGATTGATGGTCAGGATTTCAGGATTGATATTCTCTTGCTCTCTGTTCATCCCCTGCTCAACCAGTCACTGCTTCACACACATACTGCTAAGTCACTTCAGTCGTGCCCAACTCTGTGTGACTCCATAGATGGCAGCCCACCAAGCTCCCCTGTCCCTGGGATTCTCCAGGCAAGAACACAGGAGTGGGTTGCCATTTCCTTCTCCAATGCATGAAAGTGAAAAGTGAAAGGGAAGTCGCGCAGTCGTGTCTGACTCTTCGCAACCCCATAGACTGCAGCAGACCAGGCTCCTCTGTCCATGGGATTTTCCAGGCAAAAGTACTGGAGTGGAGTGCCATTGCTTTCTCTGCTTCACACACATAATTATCCAAATCTCATAATTATAGGGATTAATCAGATATTTGAGATGTCAGTTCAATCCCTGGCTTGGGAAAAACCCCTGAAGGAGAACATGGCAACCCACTCCAATATTTTTGCCTGGAGAAACCCATGGAAAGAAGAGCCTGCCAGGCTACAGTCCACAGGGTTGCAAAGAGATATGACTGAAGCGATTTAGCACACATGCAATCAGTAATTGCCTATGTACATGCCCCTCTACCCCAACCATTGGTTTCCCTGGTAACTGATGATCTTTTTTCCCCCCAGAGTAGCAAAGACTGCCACCATATCCTGCCTACTGTTGACCATGCAGGGTGGGATGTCACTCCAGGACATTATGCTTTAGGCTGGTAAGATTCCCAATCCAGTAAATTGTTATATGAATTTGTTGCTGTTTCTAAGCTCCTTCTTTGGTCTGGAATTAGGACAACTGCAGGGCTTGCAAGCCTGCAGGGTATACAAACACACATATATGCTAAAATGTTTATAGATGAAATAATATGTGGCATTTGTTTCAAATTAATTGTATGGTGGGTGAACTTGTGAAGTTATGAAGAAAATTAGATTGGTCATGCTCTGATAATTGTTGAAACTGGACAAGGGGTACATAGAGATTCAAAATACTATTTTCTTTACTATTGTGTCAGTTGAAATATTGTATAATAAAATGACCATCTGGCTATAAAGTATAAACTTCTAGAACATAAAGTTAGATAAATTATTTCTTATAACAAATAATTCTTAAGAAAATTGTAGCTAGGTATTTTAGTGGGATAAGATTGTGTGATTGTATGCTTGTATAACCTCTCAAGGTTCTTTCTATTCTCGGCTGTACTTCATGTTTTTAGAAAGTACATTATATTTGTCTAAGATTTTACAGTGCTTTGAAAGATTTTATTAGCAAATAACATTATACCATGGTAACGTTTTAAGTGCATCTTTGCTTTCAGTATATCACTGCGGTAGAGAAAACTACCCATTTTAGGTCACTGAACATACTACCTCTTTTCATTTCATGGGTGAAGATCAAGGTTATTTCAGCAGGATAGAAATCACAGATAACTTTAACTTTTAATAAGGAAAGTAAAGAACTCATAATTCTAATTGACAGTAGCTTTTGCTTTTTAATGTGGGAAGATAAACTTGTTAAAATAATGAAACCTCAAAGTTATCTGCTGCCATATCATTAATTTTGCAGCACTTAAGTTTATTATAAAATGTATGTTTTTAGAGGTTATACAGATAATACTTATTCTTTATATATTTCTTAAAGAAGAAATGCTACAATTCTTTGATCATTACTTTTCAATGGTTTAATAAATATCAAAATTTAAAATTTCACTTTTAACATCAGTTCAATTCAGTCTCTCAGCCATGTCCGACTCTTTGCGACCCCATGAATCACAGCACGCCAGGCCTCCATGTCCATCACCATCACTCGGAGTTCACTCAGACTCACGTCCATCGAATCCATGATGCCATCCAGCCATCTCATCCTCAGTCGTCCCCTTCTCCTCCTGACCCCAATCCCTCCCAGCATCAGAGTCTTTTCCAATGAGTCAACTCTTTGCATGAGGTGGCCAAAGTACTGGAGATTCAGCTTTAGCATCATTCCTTCCAAAGAAATCCCAGGGTTGATCTCCTTCAGAATGAACTGGTTGGATCTCCTTGCAGTCCAAGGGACTCTCAAGAGTCTTCTCCAACACCACACTTCAAAACCATCAATTTTTCAGTGCTCAGCCTTCTTCACAGTCCAACTCTCACATCCATACATGACCACAGGAAGAACCATATCCTTGACTAGATGGACCTTAATCGGCAAAGTAATGTCTCTGCTTTAGTCAAATATAACAATATGTAAATATATCCCTTTTACTTTTTTTATGAAGTTTTCGTATATCCCAAGATCATAAAGTTTTTAAAAACATTTTCTTCTTGCTGGCTTTAAGGTTTTCTTTCCATAAGTTTGATCTTTTATTAGCCTAGAGTGTTTTTTATGATTTCCTAAAAAGGAAATATAATTCTATTTTTATTCCATGTGGAAAGCCATTTTTTGAATAGTTCAGTTTTTCTTCATTGATACTTCATAATGGAATTTCTCTCATATATTGATGTTCCATTTAAGAATGGCTCAATTTCTGGATTTTCTGTTTTATCTATTTGTCTTTTCCTATAGCAATACTATACTGTTTTAATAGAAGCTTGTATTAAGTCGTGATATCATGTTGGGCAATTTTCCCTTTGGGGCATGTAACAGTGATATGCTGTATTTAGAACATGTATAGTTTATATTTTGGGGACTGTATTTAACTACTTAAAAAAGCAATGATTTGGGTAGGTTTTTTTCAATTAGATGTTAACGGTTAACTTGAATTAAGGTACATAAAGGACGAAAGGGGAACTAGAACTGACATTTATTGATCAGCTACTGAATATCAGATGTTTCAAAAAAAAATCATCTCATTTGATTCTAACAAAAGCATTGTAAGCTAGAAGTTGGCTCTATTTTATATATATATGTTTTCTTTTTTTAAATTTTACTTTACAATACTGTATTGGTTTTGCCATACATCAACATGAATCTGCCACGGGTGTACACATGTTCCCAATCCTGAACCCCCCTCCCACCTCCCTCCCCGTACCATTAGAATATAATCTCAGGGAAGAAATAATGATTGTTAGATCTCTTTGAAGTGATAAATAAAAATTTCTTAGTTTGATATGCACACAAGTTAGTAATACAGATGAGTCTTAGTGTAATGGCTCAATCACTGAGTTAGCATTATATTAAAAATAAGACTTTTAATTAAAGTTTTAAAAGCTTTCTGTAGTATATTGCACTGCAGTTTCTAATGCCACCTCACCTTTCATATTGGCAAATGTATTGTGATTAAAAATTAAACCCATAGCAATATTGATATCTGTATAGAAAAATACTCTGCCAGAATTACTGGATGCAGTATTTCCACCCTGGGTTAGCAATGAGACAGATTAGGGAAGCTGAGAAGATTTGGAACCTCTTACATTGTGATTTCATCATTTTTGAGAAACAGTGGTTTTCTCAAGTTCCTTTCTATTGTGCATCCATACTCATACAGATTACACAAAATTAATTTATTGAAGAATTTATTTAAACATTTACTTTAAAAGATTTAATGATTTGGAGGCATAATTTCTTTTTTTTTTCGTACTTCTTTGGAGGCATAATTTTTTTTAATGTAATACATCATTCATGAAATTTTTTATTTAAACATGTTATTTTGAAAAGTGTTTGACTTAGCACCAGATACTTATTATTTTTAAGGATATCAGAAATTTTCACTCTGTTTATTAAAGTTGTTGAAAAGAATATGAAATAATATCTTTTGAAATACATTAGTATTGATTAAGTATTCAATGTGTTAAGTTAAAAGCCTTGGTTTTTCATGGCAAGAACAGTGTTTTATGTAATACCCAACCAGAGCACTGAGTAGAAACTCAGTCATCACCTTACTGTAAGTGAATAAATGAGTTATCTTTTTTCATTACTGAGAAATAATGAAGATTTTTTTTTGCTTTCTGTAAAATAAATTTAAAAATTTTCCAAATGATTCATACATATGGTATTTTTAAAAAATCAGACCATTGGGTGAGAATGGATACGTGTGTATGTATGGCTGAGTCCCTTTGCTGTTCACCTGAACCTATCAGAACATTGTTAATTGGCTATATTGATACAAAAAAAAACTTGAAAAAAATGAAATCATGTAAAAGAGCTTCAATTGTTAATCCAAGTCTCTCCCCCCAATCCCGTTCTGCTTCCTGAAGTGAATCATGTGTTTTAACTGTTTCTGCATTCCTTTTTATTAATCCTGTGATGGCTCAATGTATCTATAAAATATGCTTATACTGTTATTTATTGATATCAATATTAAACACTACTGACTTCGTGCAGTGAGAGTTAAGAATTTACCTCAGAGATGGCCAATAGGCACATGAAAAACTGCTCAGTGTTGCTGATCATCAGAGAAATGCAGATCAAACCACCTCACTGTGAGGGTAGCTATCATTAAAAGAACACAAGTAAAAACATGTTGGTGAGGATGTGGAGAAAAGGGAACCCTTTTGTATACTCTTGGTGGCAGTGTAAATTGGTACAGCTACTCTGGAAAATAGTATGGAGGTTTCAAAAAACTAGAAATAGAATTGCCATGTGATTCAGCAATTCCACTCCTGGGTATATGTTCCTGGAAAAGAAACAACACTAATTTGTAAAGATGCATGCACCCTAGTGTTCATATCAGCATGATTTACACTTACCTAGAAACGAAAACAACCTAACTGTCCATCAATATGTGACGTGAAATAAAGATCAATACTGTATGATATCACTTATAAGTGGAATGTAAAATATACAACAAACTAGTGAATTTTTTTTTTAAAGAAACAGACTCACAGGTATAGAGAACAAACTAGTGGTTAAGAATAGGGAAAGGGAAGGGGTAGATACAGTCTAGGGGTAGGCGATTAAGAGGTACAAACTATTTAGGTATAAAGTAAGTTACAGGAATATACTGTAAAACACAAGAAGTGACATCAGTATTTTGTAATAACTATAAATCAAGTATAACCTTAACAATAGTGAATCACCATATTCTATATACTTATATAATATTGTACATCAATATGCTTCTGTTTTAAAAAAGGGACACTTAAGTTACAAACTGTCAGAAATGAACACTGCTCCCAAAATAATTTACCTCACCTCATACCATCAATGACTTTGAATCTTTTCTTTAATTGCGTGTAGGCCAAATGTTGTATCATGACACACCACTCTGTAATAGCATATCGCCATGTCTGTCCTTCAGTTTCCATCTCTTCTACCTTTTCACTTCTCTCACCTAAACTTTTAGTGTCTCGTCTTTCTCTTGATGTTAAATTGCTTACATTTTCTTTAATAACCACGGCCTGTTTTGTATTGGAAAAGGCAATGGCACCCCACTCCAGTACTCTTGCCTGGAAAATCCCATGGATGGAGGATCCTGGAAGGCTGCAGTCAATGGGGTTGCTGAGGGTCGACACAACTGAGTAACTTCACTTTCACTTTTCACTTTCATGCATTGGAGAAGGAAATGGCAACCCACTCCAGTGTTCTTGCCTGGAGAATCTCAGGGATGGGAGAGCCTGGTAGCCTGCTGTCTATGGGGTCGCAGAGGTTTGGACACGACTGAAGTGACTTAGCAGCAGCCTGTTTTATATAGCTTAGTTCTTAACGCTGAAAATTAATAAATAATTGTGGTTATGTAATGGACTGTGATTATGTGGGTTACATGTTGTTTCCTGTGTATTTTTTTTTTTCCCGAAGATTCACATTGCCTTCTTCCCCCTTGCATTGGTTAACTTTATCACCTCTTCTTGTTATTTTCACTTTTCAAGAGAAGTATCAACTCCCATCTAGTTTCTCCTTATTCCTGGAGGTCTCCAGCTTTCTGATCAAACACTGATTTCTCTCTAGGACTGCTGCACAGCTATAATCCTGAAACCTTTCTTCCCTGCTCTGTTGGTTTGGATACAGTATTCTCAAGATCTTACATCCTCAGTTCTATCACTTTATTCCCTTTGTTTCTGGAAAACATTCTGAAATGCTTCCTACAAAAAGGCATAGGGAAGTAAATTTGTTTGAAAATGCCTTTACTTTTGCTTTTCAACTAAATTGATAGTTTGGCTAACACAGAATTCTAGGCTGAAAACTGTTTTCTTGAAGCATTAATGTCACTGCTCTATTGTCTTCTTGCAACTATTTTACTAATATATATTACTGTTACTCTTATTTTTTGGTAGGTGACCTAATTTTTCCCCACTAGCTTTTAAGAGCTTATTTAAAATTTTTATTTTGAAGTAAATCTATTTTTACAGAGGAGTTGTAAAAATAGTAGAGAGAGTTCAAAAATACCCTTCATCTCAGTTCAGTTGCTCAGTCGTGTCCGACTCTTTGCGACCCTATGAATCACAGCATGCCAGGCCTCCCTGTCATCACCAACTCCCGGAGTTCAAACTCATGTCCATTGAGTTGGTGATGCCATCCAGCCATCTCATCCTCTATCATCCCCTTTTCCTCCTGCCCCCAATCCCTCCCAGCATCAGGGTCTTTTCAGTGGGTCAACTCTTTGCATAAGGTGGCCAAAGTATTGGAGTTTCAGCTTCACCATCATCTAGCTTCCTTTATTGCTAATGCCTACCATAATACAATGTTAAGAAATTAACATTGTTACAGGTCTGTCAATGAAACTACAGGCTTCCCCACAAATATACTTTTTCTCTTGCAGGATTCAGTCCAGAGTACCATATTGCATTTATTTCTCATAGATCTTTACTCCTGAAGTCTGTGAAGTTCCTTTTTTTTTCCCTCTTGATCTTTTTCTTACCATGACACTTTAAAGTAAGATGAGGTATTTTGTAGAATATCCCTCAATTTGTGTTTGCCTGATATTTTCTCATGATTAGACTGAAGTTATGAATTGTCTGTGTTTAAGTGCATCATATCAGGGAGCACATGATATCAGTATGTCTTATTGGTGGTGTTAATATTAATGAGTTAGTTAAGGTAGTACTTGCTAGGTATATCCACTGTAAAAAGTTTTTCCTTTTTCCTTTCCACGTTTTATTTATTAGAAGTAAGTGACTAAGTCCATTCAGTATTCAAGGGGAAAATTTATTAAGCTCCATAGCCTAGAGGGAAGTGCATCGAAGAATTTGTGGACTTAACCAGTACTCTTGCCTGGAAAATCCATGGACAGAGGAGCCTGGTAGGCTGCAGTCCATGGGGTCACTTAAGAGTCAGGCATGACTGAGCAACCTCACTTTCACTTTTCACTTTCATGCATTGGAGAAGGAAATGGCAACTCACTCCAGTGTTCTTGCCTGGAGAATCCCAGGGACGGGGGAGCCTGGTGGGCTGCCGTCTCTGGAGTCGCACAGAGTCGGATACGAATGAAGCGACTTAACCGCAGCAACCATAGTAGTTAGTAAATATGTTAGAGGCTATTCTTTGAGTCTACACAAATGTCCTGTTTTTTCTTAAAAAAAAAAATACTATTTTTGCTTTTAGCATTCCTCATTGTATCTTGCCTGAAGATACAATGTAATGTTCTGTGTGATGTTACTGTGATGTGCTCAAGACTATTTTCTATTCCCCTCGCTGTTCATATAATGTTTAGCTGTGCCTCTTGTGTAATGAAAATTTATACTTTTTTCCCAATGATTTGTTTATTCCATCATTTATTTTCACCACTATGGTATGGGTGGAAGTTCGTGACATTGTACACGAGACAGGGAGCAAGACCATCCCCAAGAAAAAGAAGTGGAAACCAGCAAAATAGCTGGCTAAGGAGGCCTTCCAAAATATGTGAAAAGAAGAGAAGCAAAAAGCAAAGGAAAAAGGAAAGATATATCCATTTGAATGCAGAGTTCCAAAGAATAGCAAGGAGAGATAAGAAAGCCATCCTCAGTAATCAGTGCAAAGAAATAGAGGAAAACAATAGAATGGGAAAGACTAGAGATCTCTTCAAGAAAATTAGAGATACCAAGGGAACATTTCATGCAAAGATGGGCTCACTAAAGGACAGAAATGGTACGGACCTAACAGAAACAGAGGATATTAAGAAGAGATGGGAAGAATACACAGAAGAACTATACAAAAAAGATCTTCATGACCCAGATAATCACGATGGTGTGATCACTCACCCAGAGCCAGACATCCTAGAATGTGAAGTCAAGTGGGCCTTAGAAAGCATCCCTATGAACAAAGCTAGTGGAGGTGATGGAATTCCAGGTAAGCTATTTCAAATCCTAAAAGATGATGCTGTGAAAGGCTTTCACTCAATATGCCAGCAAATGTGTAAAACTCAGCAGTGGCCACAGGACTAGAAAAGGTCAGTTTTCATTCTAATCCCAAGGAAAGGCAATGCCAAAGAATCCTCTAACTACCGCACTATTGCACTCATTTTACATACTAGTAAAGTAATGCTCAAAATTCTCCGTTTAGGCTTCAACAGTACATGAACAGTGAACTCCCTGATGTTCAAGCTGGTTTTAGAAAAGGCAGAGGAACCAGAGATCAAATTGCCAACATCCGCTGGATCATCAAAAAACCAAGAGAGTTCCAGAAAAACATCTATTTCTGCTTTATTGACTATGCCAAAGCCTTTAACTGTGTAGGTCACCACAAACTGTGGAAGATTCTCAAAGAGATGGAAATACCAGGCCACCTGACCTGCTTCTTGAGAAACCTGTATGCAGGTCAGGAAGCAGCAGTTAGAACTGGACGTGGCAGAACAGACTGGTTCTATAGGAAAAGGAGTATGTCAAGGCTGTATATTGTCACCCTGCTTTTTTAACTTCTATGCAGAGTACATCATGAGAAATGCTGGGCTGGATGAAGCACAAGCTGGAATCAAGATTGGTGGGAGAAATATCAATAACCTGAGATATGCAGATGACACCACCCTTATGGCAGAAAGTGAAGAACTAAAGAGCCTCTTGATGAAAGTGAAAGAGGAGAGTGAAAAAGTTGGCTTAAAGCTCAACATTCAGAAAACGAAGATCATGACATCTGATCCCATCACTTCATGGCAAATAGATGGGGAAACAGTGGCAAATTTATTTTGGGAGTCTCCAAAATCACTGCAGATGGTGACTGCAGCCATGAAATTAAAGGACGCTTACTCCTTGGAAGAAAAGTTATGACCAAACTAGACAGCATATTCTAAAGCAGAGACATTACTTTGCCAACAAAGGTCCATCTAATCAAAGCTTTGGTTTTTCCAGTGGTCATGTATGGGTGTGAGAGTTGGACTATAAAGAAAGCTGAGCGTCAAAGAATTGATGCTTTTGAACTGTGGTGTTGGAGAAGACTCTTGAGAGTCTCTTGGATTGCAGCCAGTTCATCCTAAAGGAAATCAGTCCTGGGTGTTCATTGGAAGGACTGATGTTGAAGCTGAAACTCCAGTCCTTTGGCCACCTGATGCAGAGAGCTGACTCATTTGAAAAGACCCTGATGCTGGGAAAGACTGAGGGTAGGAGGAGAAGGGGACAACAGAGAATGAGATGGTTGAATGACATTCCTGGCAGTACACATGGGTTTGGGTAGACTCTGGGAGTTCGTGATGGACAGGGAGGCCTGTCGTGCTGTGGTTCATGGGGTCCCAAAGAGTCAGACACAAATGAGCAACTGAATTGAACTGATGATATTTGCTCATGAAATTTGGTTTTTGAGTTATCATCCAATTTCATCATTACAAGCACATCTCAGAGATAGTCCCAGTTTGGTTCCAGACGACCTCAGTGAAGAGTGAATATCTCAGTAAAGCCAGTCACACTAATTTTTTGGTCTCCCTGTGCATGTGTAAGTTAAATATATACGTAATACTATAGTCTGTTTAAGCATACAGAAGTGTTACATCTTGGAGAAGGAAATGGCAACCTACTTCAGTATTCTAGCCTGGGAAATTATGAACAGAGAAGCGTGGTGGCCTGTAGTCTCCGTAGTTGCAAAAGGAGTAAGACACAGTTTAGCACCTGACAACAGCAGCATTCTTAAAAAAAACAATGTACATACCTTAATTTTAAAATGCTTTATTGCTGAAAAAAAGAAAAAGTCAACTGTCATCTGAGCCTTCAGTGAACTGTGATATCAAAGATCAGTGATTACATATCAGCCTAACAAATATAAAGTAATGCAAAAATGTGAAATATTGTAGTTAGCAAAATGTTACTCAAAGATATGAAGAGCAGATGCTGTTGGAAAAATGGTGTTGATAGACTTGCTGGATACAGGTTACCACTAACATTCAATTTTTAAAAACCAGTTTTTTGCAAAGCACAGTAAAGCAAAGCTTGATAAAACCAGTTATTTCTGTGTTCATTATCTTCCTCACTTTGTTCTATTTTTGACCATTGAAAGTTGTTTCAGATTGGCTCCTCAATCCTTTTGATGTGCCCTCATCCTAAACTTTCTTTTAATCTTGCAGTTCAGTTCAATCGCTCAGTTGTGTCCGACTCTTCACAACCCCATGAACTGCAACATGCCAGGTCTCCCTGTTCATCACCATCTCCCGGAGTTCACTCAGACCTGACGTTTATCGAGTCAGTGATGCCATCCAGCCATCTCAACCTCTTGTCACCCTTTCTCCTCCTGCCCCCAATCCCTCCCAGCATCAGAGTCCTTTCCAGTGAGTCAGTTCTTCGCATGAGGTGGCCAAAGTGCTGGAGTTTCAGCTTTAGCATCATTCCTTCCAAAGAAATCCCAGGGTTGATCTCCTTCAGTATGGACTGGTTGGATCTCCTTGCAGTCCAAGGGACTTTCAAGAGTCTTCTCCAACACCACAATTCAAAAGCATCAATTCTTTGCTGCTCAGCCTTCTTCACAGTCCAACTCTCACATCCATACATGACCACAAAAAACCATAGCCTTGACTAGACGGACCTTAGTCAGCAAAGTATGTCTCTGCTTTTGAATATACTATCTAGGTTGGTCATAACTTTTCTTCCAAGGAGTAAGCATCTTCTAATTTCATGGCTGCAGTCACCATCTGCAGTGCTATTAGAGCCTCCCAAAATAAAATCTGACACTGTTCCACTGTTTCCCCATCTATTTCCCATGAAGTGATGGAACCAGGTGCCATGATCTTTGTTTTCTAAATATTGAGCTTTAAACCAACTTTTTCGCTCTCTTTCACTTTCATTAAGAGGCTCTTTAGTTCTTCACTTTCTTTCATAAGGGTGGTGTCATCTGCATATCTGAGGTTATTGATATTTCTCCCGGCAATCTTGATACCAGCTTGTGTTTCTTCTAGTCCAGCATTTCTCATGATGTACTCTGCATAGAAGTTAAATAGGCAGGGTGACAGTATACAGCCTTGACGTACTCCTTTTCCTATTTGGAACCCGTCTGTTGTTCCATGTCCAGTTCTAACTGTTGCTTCCTGACCTGCATACAGATTTCTTAAGAGGCAGATCAGGTGGTCTGGTATTCCCATCTCTTTCAGAATTTTCCATAGTTTATTGTGATCCACACAGTCAAAGGCTTTGGCATAGTCAATAAAGCAGAAATAGATGTTTTTCTGGAACTCTCTTGCTTTTTAGTCATAATATACTCTACATAGAAGTTAAATAAGCAGGGTGACAATATAGCCTTGACGTACTCCATTTCCTATTGGAAGAAGTCTGTTGTTCCATGTCCAGTTCTAACTGCTGCTTCCTGACCTGCATACATGAGAGGCTAACAGGCAGGAAGGCCAGGGGTCTCCAAACGGAGGAAATAGCTTGCAAGTGTTAGACATTTTTATCTCTCTTGAGCCACAGGAGGAAACAAACTAGGGATATTTTTTCCTTCTCTATACAAATTTAAAGGATATTTCTCTTAAAATTCTGTATTGCCATAGTGACACCTGGTTTCACCTGAAGTTAACCAATGTAAGGCTAACAGGCAGGAAGGCCAGGGGTCTCCAAACGGAGGAAATAGCTTGCAAGTGTTAGACATTTTTATCTCTCTTGAGCCACAGGAGGAAACAAACTAGGGATATTTTTTCCTTCTCTATACAAATTTAAAGGATATTTCTCTTAAAATTCTGTATTGCCATAGTGACACCTGGTTTCACCTGAAGTTAACCAATGTCCTTTTCTTATGGAAATGTTTATCTTAAGCTATGCTAATGTACTATACATTTACCCCAAACTCTGTCTTCAGTAGGTTCTGCCTTTTGGCTCAGAACCTACCTGACAAACCAGTATGTTGTACTCAGATATTATTCCTCTAATCTATTAAATGAAACTGTTTGCATGGTAATCTGCCCTTCTTCAAGATTCAAGTTAATCATTTTATGACCCGGGATGAACCATTTGGTGCCAAGATTATCACAAAATGCATCTTATAGGTGAGGGGCCTCGTGACATTCTAAGTTTTAAGACATTCCTTTCTTTCATTAACAGACTGCTAGTGACTATATAACATCCAGCTAAAGACTAGCAAGGGGGTACTCTTTCTGCCCCCTTCTAATGCCTATGTCAGAAGCTTTCTCTATCTCCTTTATCCTTTAGTAAAACTTTATTACACAAAATCTCTGAGCAATCAAGCCTAGTCCCTGGCCCCAGCTGGCGTCGTGATTCAACAAAATCCTTTCATACAGATTTCTCAAGAGGCAGGTTAGGTGGTCTGGTATTCCCATCTTTTTCAGAATTTTCCACAGTTTCTTGTGATCCACACAGTCAAAGGCTTTGGCATAGTCAATAAAGCAGAAATAGACATTTTTTCTGGAACGCTCTTGCTTTTTCCATGACCCAGCAGATGTTGGCAATTTGATCTCTGGTTCCTCTGCCTTTTCTAAAACCAACAAGCTATGTCTGTTATAAATTATGTTTGTAGAAAATCCTGGGATTTATTTTCATATGTTGCCTTTCCTATGGGAAAAACATTAATAGAAAATGTAGGAAAATTGAGTTTCCTTTTGGGAGAGGGCTTTTAAGACTCTGAGGCTTGATGTTTTAAATTTTTCATAGATTTATTCTTAACTGTTTTCTTGAATGGTGAAAATAAAACCACTCCAACTTCAGTATCTATAGCTCTTTATTCCTTTGTTCATCACTATATAGATTTATTTATAATTATCATGAAATGGCACAGCAAACCACTCCTGTATTCTTGCCTGGAAAATTTCTATGGACAGAGGAGCATACAGGGCTATAGTCCATATGATTGTAGAGTCAGACATGACTGAAGCGACTTAGCATGCATGCATATATATTATGTAAATATTTATGTTTACTTTTTTCCTTCCAACTTTTGTGCAAGTTTTGCACTCCCTTAGTGTTCTAAGTTTTTAAACACCATGTTGAAGTAGTGAGAATAGATGACCTTGCATTATTCCCAATCTTAATATGTTGCCATTAAGTATAATATTAGATGTATTTTTCCACTAGATTTTCCTTATTAAATAGAGGAAATTTTCACCTATTGTATATTTGCTAAGATTTTAGGATTGTGAATGAGTGTTGAAATAGGTCAAATTCTTTTTCTATGGCTACTGAAATTTATACATACAATTATCTGGGTCATGAAGATCTTTTTTGTACAGTTCTTCTGTGTATTCTTGCCACCTCTTCTTAATATCTTCTACTTCTGTTAGGTCCAGACCATTTCTGTCCTTTATCAAGCCCATCTTTGCATGAAATGTTCCCTTGGTATCTCTAATTTTCTTGAAGAGATCTCTAGTCTTTCCCATTCTGTTGTTTTCCTCTATTTCTTTGCATTGATCACTGAAGAAGGCTTTCTTATCTCTTCTTGCTATTCTTTGGAACTCTGCATTCAGATGCTTATATCTTTCCTTTTCTCCTTTGCCTTTCGCCTCTCTTCTTTTCACAGCTATTTGTAAGGCCTTCCCAGAGAGCCATTTTGCTTTTTTGCATTTCTTTTCCATGGGATGGGCTTGATCCCTGTGTCCTGTACGATGTCAGGAACCTCCATCCATAGTTTGTTAGGCACTCTATCTATCAGATCTAGGCCCTTAAATCTATTTCTCACTTCCACTGTATAATCATAAGGGATTTGATATAGGTCATACCTGAATGGTCTAGCGGTTTTCCCTGCTTTCTTCAATTTGAGTCTGAATTTAGTAGTAAGGAGTTCATGATCTGAGCCACAGTCAGCTCCTGGTCTTGTTTTTGTTGACAGTATAGAGCTTCTCCATCTTTGGCTGCACAGAATAAAATCAGTGTGATTTCGATGTTGACCATCTGGTGAATTTCATAATTATGTGTTTAAGCGTAGGTTTTCATTTATGGTATAGTTCTGGATGGAATTTTCAACTCGAGGTCCTCCCATCACCCTACATGCACTCATTCACCCTTTTTTATTTTTATATTTTGAACTCTTACTAGATGTATGTTGGACTCCCTATATTGGTTTTTTTTTTTTTGCACCTTTTGTTTTACTTGTCTTTTTACCTTTTCTTATATTTTCAGTGAAATTCCGTAACTTTAGCTTCAGGTATTTGTATTAAATTGTTTTTTATTTTAATTTCTGTGAGTGATTTTTGTTTCTTTTTTCTTGCATCTTCTTCTTGTATAAATACAGGAGCTTACTGGAAGTTTAATCAGGGTCATATTTTTTTGTCTGTATTTCACTTTTTTGAGGTAGGCTTACATGCATTGTCCAGTGATCCCAGGCTTTTTTTTAAATAGATGGTGATGATGAAGGTGACTGTCAAATATGTGTAAGTGAAAGATTGTGAAATCATTGTTAACTAGTGGCCTTCTTTTTAGGAAATTGAGTAGGAGCACTGTGTGTTATATCGAAAGGGACCTAATTATCAACATGTAGTATTACAGTGTGGGACCATATTTCTTTAGACAGAAATTCTCAAATATTTTGCCCCAGTTTTTTAACAGTAGGGCTAATATTCCATGTATAGGCTTCAGTTTACTGTTTTATACTCCGTATCTCCCTCTCATTATTTTAGTTCCATACTTCTACAGAGTTCTACAAAAGACAAATTGGCTCTTTTCTAGAACATATCCTCTTCCTTGGTAATCTCTATTCTTATTTGCAGAAATGTGATCCAGTTAAACTTACATAACAATGCATAATAGAAGTGAGTTTCACAAGACTTTTTTTCCTTTTTTTCTACTAACTTTGGCCCTGTGGGCCCTGAATAGCAGGTATAAACAGCAAATACTGTAGGAGAAACCACGTATATCTGGCAAGAGAACTGAGAAAAGGGTCGCTTGACTCCAAGGCCAGCCTGTTTGTGGGTTGCACTGTAGTAGTGTCTGCATAAGCAGCTAAAATATTGAGAAAATACCTTTATCTTTGGTTAGAGGAATCAGGAAATATCGGGTCCTTGTTTTTCAGTGAATATGAGGAGAATTACTTTTTTCTTTTTCTTTGTCATTTCACTCTGAAGGTAATGCCAACCATGATGCATGTGCAGGACAGTGAAGGAACACCCAGAACACTGGCTTTCTGGCCAGAGAAACCAGAGAACAGGATACTTGGGGGTTGGAGAGTATGAGGATAAGTTTGTAGAGATCTGTAAAAGGTGATCCCCTATTTTCTGTACAGAATAAAGTAAGTTCTTGACTCAACTCTGTACTGCACATGCACAGTACAATCCCCAAGAACCTTAGCAGAGGCCTCAAAGACTGAAATGAACACCACCTAATCTCTGACATGTGCTAGGAATACTCAAAGGGCATAATAAAATCTTTAAAAGTAAATTAATATTGAAACTACTGATCAAAGAAGGCAAGCTGTCACTTTTAGTATGGACCTAAAGGGGTTGTTTTGCTAAAATAGAACTGTTCTCTAGAGGATTTGTGATACAACCCAGAATCACCGTAACATAATATAAAAAATGTCCAGGATCCAATCCAGAATTACTCAGCATACTATGTATCCACCATGTCAAGATGATCCACATGTTAGAATTATTAGATGAAGACTTGTTAAGAATTGTCAAAGGATCTAGACACTTCACTAAAGAGAATATACATGTGACAGATAAGCACATGAAAAGATGTTCAGCATCATCTTTTATTTAGTGGAATGCAAATTAATACTGCCACAAGATACCTGTCACCTATTAGAATGGCTAAAATAAAAAATGAGAACATCAAAATCCTGACAATTAGAAGTACTGACAAAACTGCAGAGCTGAAACTTCATTGCTGGTGGGAATGCAAAATGACACAGCACTTTTGAAAAACATTTTGGAATTTTCTTATAAAAGTTAAACATACAGTTAACCATATCCACTCCCAAGTATTCATCCTAGCTTTGAATGACAGATTTATGTATAATCACCCAAACTGTATACAACCCTAATATACCTTCAGCTGGTAAATGAATGAAATGTTGTGGTATATCCATGTGTTGGAATACTACTCCACAGAGTAGAGGAATGAATTATTACTACACAAAACCACATGGATGAAATTTAGATGCATTATGCTAAGTGAAAGCATCCAGCTTCCAAAGGCTACCAATTGAATGATTCCATTTACATGATGTAATAGAAAAATCAAAACTGTACAAATGGAGAACAGATCAGTGTTTCCTAATGTGTGATGGAGGAGAGTTTGACTGTGAGAAAACATCAAGAAAAACATTTTTTAAGTGAAAGCAGTTCTTCTATATTGGAATTTTGGTGATAGCTACGTGACTTAATGTGTTTACAAAACTCATAGAACTATGTAGAACTGTATGCAAATTGAAACATTTTCAAAAGCATGAGACAATACTTATCTTTGAGAAACTGCAGTCTAAAAGTTCAGGGAGATTTTCTAGTTAATTTTTATTTTAACAGTTCCAATGAATCTCTTGCTCAGCTTCACACATATGCCTCATGCAATGTGTATAGAGCAAAAGGGACGCCTGAAAACAGTTTTGTGCAATTCCACCCTTTTATGAATAAGGACTAAACGTAAGTCTTAAGAGGTTGATTGACTTCTTTATCAAGGCTTGAAACTTCGTTGCTTGAGCCAAGTTGAATTATATAGTGATGAGTTAGAATGATCCATGGAAGCAATAAGTTCAGACAGGCAGTAACAGTCAGTAGTAGTTAACATAACTGATCTCCTTCATAGTTGATGACTGATTAAATGTGAGAAAAGAGATGAAAGATATCTTTGACGACTACTGCAGTTGAAATGGAGAATTCAGGAAAAGAATTGGTATAGTGTGGAATGTCTGTCTCTCTTCGCTTCTGTTGATTTTGCTTCTTGTGGTTTGGAGCTCTTTTGGTGTAGTTACTTACATGTTTCTAAGTATTACAGCTTCTTGATGGAGTGATACTTTTATTGTTATAAAGTACTCTTCCTTATCTCTAGTAGTAATTTTTATCTTTAATAAGTAATTTTTAGTATAGCTATTCAAACTGTTTGCACAGTATATCTGTTTTCTATCCTTTTAGCCTCCTCATGTCTTTGAATTTAAAGATAGTTTCTCTTAGATAGCATAAAGGTGTGTCATTTTTTAAAATCCATCCTGTCAATTTCTGCCTTTTTGAGAATTTAATTCATATTTCCAATAGTCATGTATGGATGTGAGTGTTGGATTGTGAAGAAAGCTTAGCGCCAAAGAATTGATGTGTTTAAACTGTGATGTTGGAGAAAACTCTTGAGAGTCCTTTGACTGCCAGGAGATCCAACCAGTCCATTCTGAAGATCAGCCCTGGGATTTCTTTGAAAGGAATGATGCTAAAGCTGAAACTCCAGTACTTTGGCCACTTCATGCGAAGAGCTGACTCATTAGAAAAGACTCTGATGCTGGAAGGGATTGGGGGCAGGAGGAGAAGGGGACGACAGGATGAGACAGCTGGATGGCATCACGGACTCGATGGATGTGAATCTGAGTGAACTCCAGGAGTTGGTGATGGACGGGGAGGCCTGGCGTGCTGTGATTCATGAGATCACAAAGAGTCGGACACGACTGAGGGGCTGAACTGAACTGAATTCATATTTAAGGCAATTATTGATAAAGACTTCTGCCATTTTAGTATTTGTTTTCTATTTGTCTTCATATCTTCTTTTTTGTTCCTGAGTTTCTTCCATTGTTGACATTTTGTGTTAAATACTGCTTGTGTTATTTTAATTACTTTGTAATTTTTTTCATATATGTAGGTGTAGGTATGTATACATATTTATATATATATATATGTTTTATGTATATATGTAGTTTTCTTAGTTGTTCCTGCTTTGGGTATACAGTTCACATCTTTTAATTTGGATTAATACCAACTTTATTTCAGTAGCATGCAAAAACTTTCTCCTACATAGTTCTGCCTCCACTTAAGCTGTTATTTTCACTAATTACATATTTGTATATGGTGTACCCCTCAACACAGATTTATAAGTATTATGCAGTCTTGTTTGAAACTAGATGGGGGGGAGATGAGTATTTATGCTGAGCATCAATGCTGTCTTTTATGTTTGCATTTATGCTGTCTTTTGTGTTTGTCTGTATAGTTACTTAATCTGGCATTCTTTTTTTCCTCATGTGTATTCTAGTTGTCATTTAGTATCTTTTCATTTCAGCCTGAAGGACCACCCCGCCTTAACATTTCTTATAGGTGTGACAGATTCCTTCAGTTTTTTATCAATCTGGAAATATCTTAGTTTCTCCCTAGTTTTGAAAGATGTTTTTGCTGTATATAAAATTCTTGGTTGATAGGTCTTTTTCTTCACCTCATTGAATATATCATCCCATTACTTTCAGACCTCCATGATCTCTGATGAAAAACAAATCAGCTGACTTTCTTTATGATGATCCTTTGTAGATGATAAGTCACTTCTCTCTTGCTGCTTTCTAGATTCTTTTTTTTTTAACTTCAAACAGTTCAATTATTATGTGTGACTTTCTTTTCATTTAACCTACTTAAAGTTAGTTATGGATCTTCCATGTGTATATTAATGTTTTTCATCAAATGTGGGGAATTTTCAGACCACTTAATCTCTCCCTCTTTTCTGAGAGGCTTTGTGTGCATGTTGGGGCACCCTCAGCTCTCAGCCAGACAATGCTCGTTTTCTTCCTTCTCTTGCGGAGCCTCAAATGATAGGTAGGCCTTATAAGTGAGAGTTTGGTTCTTCTCAGCCCTTCTCCTGAGTATGTTCACAGCCCTAAGCATGTATGTGGCTTCTACATTCCAAGGAGTATGTTAGAACTTTTTAGAGCCCCTATGGCTATCTCATACCTCTGAGCTTTTTAAGTTTTTTTGTTTATCTGTTATTATTTGGCCCAAGTATTAGTCAATGTTTCAGGTATCCATGAAGTTAAAATACTTGTCTATAATTGTTTTAGACAAATACATGCTCTTCTCTATTCCTGGAGGAAGACTTTTTGCATTGGCGCACTTCCAAGGAATGTTCAGTTCAGTTCAGTTCAGTTCACTGCAATAATATTTTAAGTCCTCCAAAGAAGCAATGATGATTCTTTGGGAAAGAGTTTTTAAAAGGGCTCTGACTTTGTTCTGCTCCCTCTGGTGGCTACCAGGCTGCTGGGAAATAGTAAATGGAACTAGCGAGTTAAAAACACCACAAAACTTGCTGTTCTTATCAAGAATTAGCCATTTTCTTTATAAAACACTCCTTGAGTTATAGGAACCCTTGATTAATTTACAGAGTCTAAATGAGTTGATTTGATTGTTTATTTTTCCCCTAGTTTCCTGAGTCTTTTCACAGAGGAGTTAAGTTTTAGTCACTCTCTTTACTAATATTGTCTCTTTCATATTTTGGAGAGGAATTCCCCTTTTATTTCTGAGAATTATAAGGATAGGACAGTTAATGAGTTCTTTTTGTGACATGTTGAATTATGCTTTCTATGGCACATCTGGGAGATCAAATTCCTATTTTAGGACTCTGTATCTTGATGTAGCCATCAATTTATAAATGATAGTTAAAACCATTAGAGTAGATAAGATTGCCTTTTAAAAAAGTATTAATAAGATAATGACCAAAAGGGCTTCTCTGTTTGAGCAGATAATTGCTGAAGGAGGAAATGAAAAAATTCTCCTGATGTAGATTGATGTCTACAAATTTTATGGTCTCAAATCTCAGCCAGTCTCTCAGAACATCCTATCAGTCTTACTCTTTTCTTTAGCTTTCACATTGCCTTAGTAATTACCTAAACCTTCTCAAGCCTTTTTTTTGAGCACATTGTTTAACAGTGTTATTTTAAAAATAAAGTCATTATATTCAGCATCAATAATAATGATAACAGCCATGTGACTCATAGGTTTCTTAATATTTTCCTCTCATACTTTAGCACCCTCAAGTCTTCTTATTTCTCGTTACTCCCACTTAACTTTGCTTTATCTGTCTTCTACTTTAAGAAAACTTAAGCCACATAACTTCTCTCGAATTATCATTTCTCCCTCTTTTAATTTACTTTTATCCCCAGGTAACGATAGGGGAGAATTAAGTGTACTCATGAAAGGAAGAGGCGTCCAGGAAGGACTGATAGGACCATCCCAATAGGCATTGGAGGGATATCCAGGGACGACAGGTCTCTCAGTTTGAATAATTAGGTTTTTAAGAACAAATCAAAATATAATTTCTGTAAAGTGAATTACATATAAAAGTCTGGAAAGAACCTGTATAGATGCTACAAATGGATGTTTGATTGAAGTTATCCACTGAGCAAAGAGTGTGTTTTTTGCTTTGCTGTAACAAATGCCATACATTTAAAAATGTCCCTGTAGTGGGTTGAATTGTGTCTCCCAGAAAGAGAGACAGTTCCTACTCCATAGAATTTGTGAATGTGACCTTATTGGGAGATAGTTCTTTGCAGACGAGATGCATTCAGAGGAAGTTGTAACTATTCCTGGTGCCTAGCATTTAGGACCTAGTGGACGTTAAATCCAGTGACGGACATCCGTATAATAAAGAGATGATACACAGGGGCCAAGCCCATGTGAAGGCAGAGGGAAACATTGAAGAGGTGCACCTATAAGCCAACCAATGCCGATTGCCAGAAGTCACCCGCAGCTGGGAAGAGGCGAGGAAGGATTCTTCTCTGGAGCCTTTGATGGGAGAATTGTGCTACTGACACCTTGATTTGCTTCTAGTTCCATAACTGTGAGAGAGTGAATATCTTTTGTCTTTAAGCCACACAGTTTGTGGTTTTTTGTTTTTGTTTTGTTTTGTTTTATAGTAGCCCTTGGAAACTAATAAAATCTCTTAGGTCACTCTTGAAATTATTTTAGTTGGTAAATATGAAGATATGTTATGAAATGGCAGGCTCTGAAAAATATTCATAAAATGTCTTTTACTTTGTATTAGCTTAGGTTTAAGTGTAACATGAAAATGAAATTATCGGTAGGACTCTGACAGCTAAATAATTGGCTCTTGATGGATTACCTCAAATAAATAAAAATTAAAAGATGTTTTATTCCATTCATCCCTTCAAATCTATGATTCCATTTGAAAATCTCAGCTAATTTTTTTCTGAGAGAAATGCTGTTATATCATGTTAGGAAA
>SJYC01056162.1:0-15688 GCA_006408675.1 Madoqua kirkii | reverse complement strand
TTTATCCATTATAAATGTGATGATATATCAGTTAACTAAATTTTTATGTGCCCTTCCTATTATACATAAAAACAAAATCATTTTTTTCTAAAATACAGAAATAGTTACTTCCAATAGAACTATCTTATAACTTAAAGAGAGACTATTTAAGGATCACTCTGTCTACCAGAACCTAACAGTCTAATTCTGCAAGATCTAAAAACTGTATTAAACTTGAAATGTAGTGTTTGCCCCACTCTCATTTTTTACCTTGTAAAGAAACTCAGTACACTGTAAAATTATTAACTAATTTTATTTGAAGTAGTTTCAAGGTGTTTCCTACCTCTGGTCATTATGTCCAAAACTTTGACAATAGTTTTTTTTAAGGAAGAGTGGATATGAGCTTTGCTATTATGCAGAGTTATAACTGGAGGAGACTTTTGAGATCATGTGTTAGAAACCTTATTTTGTAGATAGGGAAGCCAAGGAAACAGTTTTATTTTCAGTTCTTAGCAGAATCAGGTGGAGTAAAACTGTATTAAACTTGAAATGTAGTGTTTGCCCCACTCTCATTTTTTACCTTGTAAAGAAACTCAGTACACTGTAAAATTATTAACTAATTTTATTTGAAGTAGTTTCAAGGTGTTTCCTACCTCTGGTCATTATGTCCAAAACTTTGACAATAGTTTTTTTTAAGGAAGAGTGGATATGAGCTTTGCTATTATGCAGAGTTATAACTGGAGGAGACTTTTGAGATCATGTGTTAGAAACCTTATTTTGTAGATAGGGAAGCCAAGGAAACAGTTTTATTTTCAGTTCTTAGCAGAATCAGGTGGAGTAGGCAATGGCACCCCACTCCAGTACTCTTACCTGGAAAATCCCATGGACGGAGGAGCTTGGTAGGCTGCAGTCCATGGAGTCTGAAGAGTCAGACATGACTGAGCGACTTCCCTTTCACTTTTCACTCTCATGCATTGGAGAAGGAAATGGCAACCCACTCCAGTGTTCTTGCCTGGAGAATCCCAGGTTTGGGGTTGCCTGGTGGGCTGCTGTCTGTGGGGTCGCACAGAGTCGGCGGACACGACTGAAGCGACTTAGCATAGCATAGCAGAATCAGGACTTTAGCACAGTTGCTTTATTCCCAGTCACCTGGTCTTTCTCCTATACTGCACTGTGTGTTTGTCGGCATTTTGAAATAGAAACAAAGTACTTTGAAGCTGTTGAAAAAGAAGAGAAATTATTTTAAATGATAATTTCATTTAGATAAAGTGAATTGCTGTTGATTTACTGTTTTTTTGTTTAGGTGAAAAGAGATTTGAATGTCCGGAATGTTCCAAAAGATTATGCGGAGTGATCATCTCTCCAAACATGTCAAAACACACCAGAATAAAAAAGGTGGTGGGACAGCTCTTGCCATTGTTACCTCCGGAGAACTGGACTCATCTGTTACAGAGGTGCTTGGCTCCCCAAGAATTGTCACAGTTGCAGCCATTTCTCAAGATTCAAACCCAGCAACTCCCAATGTTTCAACCAACATGGAAGAATTCTGAAGTTATTTATAATAGAGACCTCTAGTGCTGCACTTAAGTTTACACACCTTTGAAAATCTGGAAATGGGCTGGTCAAGTGGATACAGAGTAGGAAATCATGTTTTCATTCTTGGCTTCTTTTAAGTATTCCAAGATTTTGGGTCAGCACATGAAGTGTTGAATTTTTAAAAATACAAAAGCAAACTGATATACTGGAAACAGATAGAAAAGTATTTCCTCCATATTATGTATGTTGTAGTTATTTGGAGATATATCACATAATCTTTAAACTGAATCTTCCCCTCTCTTAACATCATGTGTTAACATGTTTAAAAAGACAGACCTCAGTAGTTTGCAGACTGGACCTTAATTGGACTTGTTTTGTTTGAAAGTACTTTGTTATAAATTCAATAATATTTATGTGGATTTTTTCCCCCAAAATCACAGAAAACAGTGAACTGATGATAGAGATAATGCTTTATTTCCTTAGCTTGATTTTTGGAAAATCAATTGAAAATAGGTTTGGCCATCTTTTCTAAATATTAGAAATTCTTCAACAGTTAAATTAGGTAAGTTCCAAAACCATAATCTGAGAGGCATCTCAGATCTTTATTACCACTACATTGTAGTAGTGTGTATGCAGACAATCAGTGAAATCCAGTTACTTTCTCCATTTGGAGACACAAGAGGAACTTAGAGCTAAACCTTAGGTTAAATTTTAGATTGAAACTGTAGGAAAATACTGGGGGGAAAATGGTTAAAACAAAACTCATAATAGCTTCATAAAAATAAAATGAGGCAACTTAACAGGTATGGTTTTGAAGTTAGGATTGATTATATTCCTAACACTAGGTTGAACCACAAAGTTCATTTTAAATGTTTATATTGGAAATATTTGCATAGAGTTTAAATCGTCCTGTAGTTTCATAGTCTGTAAATATGAGTTATGTTGACAATGTGCAAAATTCTTTATGCTTTGACCTGTTAGCCAAAGAAAGAATTATCACACTTTTTTTAAGGCCAGCAGAAAATTATCTTTTAACTACATTATAATTTCTGTTTTCCTCTTTGCTAAAAATTAGCCAATCCCATTTTATTTCTAGCACTGTTTTAGAGGCTGATTAAGGATTTATAACACAGTAATGACTTTATGTTATACCAGTAACTGAATTTTCCTTAAGAAGACATCCTAACAAACGTATAACAGATGTGATGCTATGAAACAAAAAAGTATTTTTTAAAAATATCAGTTAGTTATAAGTGAATAAAGAAATAAATGTATTTCATTGTTTGTACAAGGATCTTAATAGGAAAGGTGGCCAAAAGTTTCCTATAAAAAAATTTGGACTATGCCAGTAGCTTAAATATTAGTAAGATATTTCATATTTAAAAATATATTTACAGTGAAATCCCTTTCACTTTTCACTCTCATGCATTGGAGAAGGAAATGGCAACCCACTCCAGTGTTCTTGCCTGGAGAATCCCAGGTTTGGGGTTGCCTGGTGGGCTGCTGTCTGTGGGGTCGCACAGAGTCGGCGGACACGACTGAAGCGACTTAGCATAGCATAGCAGAATCAGGACTTTAGCACAGTTGCTTTATTCCCAGTCACCTGGTCTTTCTCCTATACTGCACTGTGTGTTTGTCGGCATTTTGAAATAGAAACAAAGTACTTTGAAGCTGTTGAAAAAGAAGAGAAATTATTTTAAATGATAATTTCATTTAGATAAAGTGAATTGCTGTTGATTTACTGTTTTTTTGTTTAGGTGAAAAGAGATTTGAATGTCCGGAATGTTCCAAAAGATTTATGCGGAGTGATCATCTCTCCAAACATGTCAAAACACACCAGAATAAAAAAGGTGGTGGGACAGCTCTTGCCATTGTTACCTCCGGAGAACTGGACTCATCTGTTACAGAGGTGCTTGGCTCCCCAAGAATTGTCACAGTTGCAGCCATTTCTCAAGATTCAAACCCAGCAACTCCCAATGTTTCAACCAACATGGAAGAATTCTGAAGTTATTTATAATAGAGACCTCTAGTGCTGCACTTAAGTTTACACACCTTTGAAAATCTGGAAATGGGCTGGTCAAGTGGATACAGAGTAGGAAATCATGTTTTCATTCTTGGCTTCTTTTAAGTATTCCAAGATTTTGGGTCAGCACATGAAGTGTTGAATTTTTAAAAATACAAAAGCAAACTGATATACTGGAAACAGATAGAAAAGTATTTCCTCCATATTATGTATGTTGTAGTTATTTGGAGATATATCACATAATCTTTAAACTGAATCTTCCCCTCTCTTAACATCATGTGTTAACATGTTTAAAAAGACAGACCTCAGTAGTTTGCAGACTGGACCTTAATTGGACTTGTTTTGTTTGAAAGTACTTTGTTATAAATTCAATAATATTTATGTGGATTTTTTCCCCCAAAATCACAGAAAACAGTGAACTGATGATAGAGATAATGCTTTATTTCCTTAGCTTGATTTTTGGAAAATCAATTGAAAATAGGTTTGGCCATCTTTTCTAAATATTAGAAATTCTTCAACAGTTAAATTAGGTAAGTTCCAAAACCATAATCTGAGAGGCATCTCAGATCTTTATTACCACTACATTGTAGTAGTGTGTATGCAGACAATCAGTGAAATCCAGTTACTTTCTCCATTTGGAGACACAAGAGGAACTTAGAGCTAAACCTTAGGTTAAATTTTAGATTGAAACTGTAGGAAAATACTGGGGGGAAAATGGTTAAAACAAAACTCATAATAGCTTCATAAAAATAAAATGAGGCAACTTAACAGGTATGGTTTTGAAGTTAGGATTGATTATATTCCTAACACTAGGTTGAACCACAAAGTTCATTTTAAATGTTTATATTGGAAATATTTGCATAGAGTTTAAATCGTCCTGTAGTTTCATAGTCTGTAAATATGAGTTATGTTGACAATGTGCAAAATTCTTTATGCTTTGACATGGTAGCCAAAGAAAGAATTATCACACTTTTTTTAAGGCCAGCAGAAAATTATCTTTTAACTACATTATAATTTCTGTTTTCCTCTTTGCTAAAAATTAGCCAATCCCATTTTATTTCTAGCACTGTTTTAGAGGCTGATTAAGGATTTATAACACAGTAATGACTTTATGTTATACCAGTAACTGAATTTTCCTTAAGAAGACATCCTAACAAACGTATAACAGATGTGATGCTATGAAACAAAAAAGTATTTTTTAAAAATATCAGTTAGTTATAAGTGAATAAAGAAATAAATGTATTTCATTGTTTGTACAAGGATCTTAATAGGAAAGGTGGCCAAAAGTTTCCTATAAAAAAATTTGGACTATGCCAGTAGCTTAAATATTAGTAAGATATTTCATATTTAAAAATATATTTACAGTGAATTATAATGCAGTTGGAATTCACCATTTGAAAACTGAAATTTTTAACTACTTGGTTAATTAACACCATTAGTTTGGGGACTGTTTGAGTATAGGTGTATGTTATTTTCTTGTACCTTCTCTATTATTTCAGAAAAAGTACTACTCATGTGAATTCTCTTCCGAAATTGTGTTGTTTCTTGTATTTTTGATGAAGGAGAAATACTGTAATGATCACTGTTTACACTATGTACACTTTAGGCCAGCCCTTTGTAGCGTTATATAAAACTGAAGGTCTTTTGTGCTTTCAGTTTGTATAAAAAAGCTTTGAGATTAAAGGAAAAAAAATTTTTACACTGTGGTTATAAATTTCAAGTTTCTTAAAGCTTTTGTAGACTTGTAACAGAGTCTTTAAATTTTAGTTGGATTTTGTAAATTGTTTTGTATATTTTATTTAATGTACTCTTTAACAACTGATGTATCTGGCTTTAAAACATCAGAATCAGTTTGTTGTTTTGTTTGGTACAGAGGAGCATTTGGTAGTGTTAATTTTATTTTATTATATAGGAGCTGAAACATCAAATATATATTTTATCTATCATTATGCTACACAATCAGTGCTATAAATTTTTTTATGCAAAGAAACTTTCCTAATGTTCGAATCATGTTTCCTCAGAGTGACACTTTTTGTTGTTGTTAATACTGAGTGTGAGCTCTCTGCACCATTATTCTATGAACCATTTTTAATGCATACCTGTGTATGCGCCTCAGAAATGGAAGTTATTTTTTAATCAACAATGAGGCCTATTATAAATTTAACAAACTGAATCTGGATAGCTTTATAGCATATAAAGTATATTAATTTGTGTTAGCAGGTGCACATTTCACCACTGAAATTAGAAATATTTTGACAGTCTGTTCTGCAAACCATTCTGAATCCACTCTTCTGTCTTATAAGAATCGTAAATTTCAGTGTCCTTTATTTGACTCAGTGGGATATAGCTGTTATAAGTAATAGGGCACAGATGTGCAGTAGAGTCTTGTTTAATGACATTTCACTGTTCATTCCCTTTGCCACTGTTATAAAACTTTTCTTTATTGTAATTATCAGTGCAAAGCTATGTATTTATCATGGTAGAACTCCAGTGTTAGAATAGTTTTTTCTTACAGTATACTTTCTTTGGTTAGGTTTGTGTATGTGTTGCTGATTACATTAGAACTTGATGTTAAGTCATTATTTATCACACTCTCATGAGAGCAGTAATAAAAGTGTGTAATCTAGGAGAAAAAGTTAATTTGTCAAACTTAGATAAGCATGATGTTTAGGTCCTATTTTTCAATTTTATAACTGTTTTATTGCAACAATATTTGTATTTAAGTCTTCATTTTAATGCCTTGTGGTGTTTTTTTATGCATGTCACTAAGTTGTCATCCCACATAAATTGATGTGCAGCATAGGGTATTAAATCTACATAATGATTTTAAAACAGAAATAGTTGATGGTAAAATGTAAATGTTTTGCAAAAATTCCTTATAAAAAGTTTTGTAGTAACATTTCACTTGTAAATTTTTTTTTGTAAAAAAAAAAAAAAAGAAAAAAAAAAGATGAATCCAGAAAAGAACTTGTTTCCCACATCCTAGAATTTAGACAATTATTCTGCCAGCAAAGCCTCTGGGGCTGTAATTGACATTTTTACAGTGCTGATTTGTATAAAATTTGTTTTTTGTGGATTTGGAAATAAAATCATGTACAAGTTGTTGCCTGCAATAACAATTGCAAGTAACCTATTAAAAATTCTCTTGAGTTTAACATGTTTCTTCATTTAATTATGTATACTATAAAGCAGCAATAAATTGTTTGAACTATTAACCTTCTTACAACGATGAACACTGGAAAGTAATGTTCTCACTAAAAAATGTATTGGCAACTCTTCATAATTCCTAGTATTAAGATGTGGTCACCATTTCTCTGAACATATCACCAAAGAACACCAATTCAAATTTCATGTTAATTTGTAGCCATTGCTCTAGACATTTGTGGAAATTAAAATTTGATTTAGGTACATTTTTTATTTAGATATTTTTAAGCAGTAAATGTTAGGAAATTGTAGGAAGAGCTGCAAATGAAAACATAATTAAAATATTATTTAAGCTTACAGAAGCAGTAAGAAGCAATGCCTGCCATGTAGATGACAGTCTAAAAGCAAAAGCTATTTGCTTTTCCTCTTGGGAGACCTCTGCAAATCTCATACAGAACCTTAACTGACATAATGAATGTACCGCTATAACAACTTTAGTTACCAGATTCCCAAACCCAGGCTATATTACATATCATCATGTGAGGAGCAGAGACTTTTAGGCAGCAGATAAGTGTGAATACTTTGGTCCACAGGATGCCAAAAATTCTTTTTACATCTGTATTACAGGGCCTACATTGTGTTTGGGTAGATGCCTTCTATAGTAAAACTGTAAGGTAAAGTCATGGCTAGTGTAATAATACATGTTCATTAACAGTTTCTGAATCAAAAAACAGGTAAATTTTACTCTGCCAAATGACCAGTAAAGAGATCTTACTACATTTTTCAAATATTTGTATCAAACTAGAAATGTATTTCAATTACTTGAAAATTTCACATTTGGAAGCATCAGGGATGATATTGTACTAAAGGGATAATGCAAGTGGTACACTTCTTATGTGGTAGTACCAGTTTGATTCTTAGACTTCTAGGAGCTTCATTCTCAACCAGGAACCAGGAACCTAGACTGAATCAAAGAAAACCCCCCAAAAGTAATGCTTTCTATCTTACCCTACATAAAACTGTTGATAGAATAAGTTAGGAAAGTTGAAGCAGTTCTAAGTATAACACTGTATAACATGGTATAGTTTATAATGCTATACATGATAACTTCAAAATATAAAGAAAGGATTGTGTAGATTACTTTTTTAAATTTAAAACTTCAGATGCTTAAAAGAGTGCAGAGACTTCAGATATGTGTAAAACATATGAAATACTTTATTCTTCAGTACATCTCACTTTCGTTACTATATTTATTGCCCAAATGCTAATGTCCAGTTCACACACAACCAACTTGCAATTATGTAGCAGGGTTTTTTAGACACAGTATTCAATGCTTCTAAAAGTTGCTAATTAGTGTATGTCTTAGGCTATCTATATTCTTCTTCCTTGAAGGTCACAATGAATTTATTTTTGGATGCCTGAAGCTGATCTCAAGTGCAAATAGGAAGGAAGGAAGAAAGATCATACAAATCTTTGTTTTCGTCTAAGGTAACAGTTTGGCAAATGCTAGGATAATTTCTCCTGGAGGAAAATGTTCCAATTAAAGTTTCTGGATTTCAGAGTTTTAGTAACCAAGTTTTCCTGTATAAAAAGAAAGGAATCAATATGCTATTTATAGTACTTAGTCCAGAAAAGCAGTTTATGTGCAGCTTTTAAAATAAGCATTTGATTTAGCAAATGAGTTAGCAAATTACATATATTGTATTGGACTGTACTGACATAAAATCTATTTTTTTTAACTAGGAAAGGTATTTTCATGATAAATCATGCATCCCTGTGCTGCCCACAGCTAGGTACAAATGCTTAACCTTAAGTACATTGTACATTCTTTTGTGAATTCAACCAGGAAAATTTGGTGACAGTTAAGCAAAATTTTCACATGAGCTTGCAGTGTTTGAAACATTTCATTAAAAAATATTGTATCACAATGAAACGGGAGATGCATTTCCAATTAACAATGATCCCTTTGCATAATTAGGACATTGTTTAAAATTTTTGTTCAGTGAAAACATAATCCATGGGATTTTTGTTTCCTGTATGTATTCAAAAGCAGAGACGTTACTTTGCCAACTAAGGTCTGTCTTCTTCAAGGCTGTGGTTTTTCCAGTTATCATGTATGGATGTGGGAGTTGGACTATTAAGAAGGCTGAGCGCCGAAGAATTGATGCTTTTGAACTGTGGTGTTGGAGAAGACTCTTGAGAGTCCCTTGGACTGCAAGGAGATGCAACCAGTCCATTCTAAAGGAGATCAACCCTGGGATTTCTTTGGAAGGAATGATGCTGAAGCTGAAACTCCAGTACTTTGGCCACCTCATGCGACGAGTTGACTCATTGGAAAAGACTGGTGCTGGGAGGGATTAGGGGCAGGAGAACAAGGGGATGAGAGAGGATGAGATGGCTAGATGGCATCACTGACTCGATGGATGCGAGTCTGAGTGAACTCCGGGAGTTGGTGATGGACAGGGAGGCCTGGCGTGCTTCGATTCATGGGGTCGCAAAGAGTCGGACACGACTGAGTGACTGAACTGAATTGATGCATTTTAATAAAATTAGGAGCACATATAGAGAAAATACAATTTTAGATACATACTAATATATAACATTTGGATTGGGTTAGGAAGTTCAAACTTCCACATAAAACTACTTTGTCTTTAAAGTTGCTGAAGACTGCAAGAAATACAGATAGGCATAAATATACACACATTTCCTAAAATTCTGTATAAAAGATTTGTACCAACAGACTGGTTCCAAATTGGAGAAAGATTAAATCAAAGCTGTATATTGTCACTCTGCTTATTTAACTTATATGCAGAAATGCCAGGTTGGATGAAGCACAAGGTGGAAGTAAGGTTGATGGGAGAAATAACAGCCTCAGATAATGCAGATGACATCACCCTTATGGCAGAAAGTGAAGAAGAACTAAAGAGCCTCTTGATAAAAGTGAAAGAGGAGAGTAAAAGAAGTTGGCTTAAAACTCAACATTAAAAAAACTAAGATCATGGCATCTGGTCCCATCACTTCATGGCAGATAGATGGAGAAACAGTGGCAACAGTGAGAGACTTTATTTTGGGGGGCTCCCAAGTCTCTGCAGATGGTGACTGCAGCCATGAAATTAAAAGACGCTTGCTCCTTGGAAGAACAGCTATGACCAACCTAGACAGAATATTAAAAAGCAGAGACGTTACTTTGCCGACAAAGGTCCATCTAGTCAAAGCTATGATTTTTTTAGTAGTTGTGTATGGATGTGAGTTGGACTAGGAAGAAAGCTAAGCACCAAAGAATTGATGCTTTTAAACTGTTTTGTTTTAGAAGACTCTTGAGAGTCCCTTGGACTGCAAGGAGATCCAACCAGTCCATCCTAAAGGAAATCAGTCCTGATTATTTATCGGAAGGACTGATGCTGAAACTGAAGCTCTAGTATTTTGGCCACTTAATGCGAAAAACTGATACTGGGAAAGACCCTGATGCTCGGAAAGATTGAAGGCAGGAGGAGAATAGGACAACAGAGGATAAGATGGTTAGATGGCATCACCGACTCAATGGACATGAGTTTGAGCACGCTCCAGGAGTTGGTGATGGACAGGGAAACCTGGCATGCTGCAGTCCATGGGTTTGCAAAGAATTGGGCATGACCGAGCAACTGAACTGAACTGAACCAGTAGTTTCCATAAAACTACATGTATATCTAGCCGTCCTACTTCTGGATGTTAATTTGCTTCAGGACTTAATGATAGCCATGAGTGATAAGCTTGTATTTGTGTCTCCACTCATTGGATGAGTACTGAGGGTCTATTTTGTACCAGGTGCTAATCCAAGTGTTAGACCAAGAATAAGACAAAGAGCCCTATCCCCTGCCTTCACAGAGTTCATGCACATTTGAAAGTGCTAAGGGAAAGGGGGACAAGTCAGCTAGAGGTGAGGTGTGCTGGACCTGACTATAATTAGGGGGTTCAGGAAGCCTCCTGAAGGGATGTCTGAGCAAAACGAAGTGAAGAAGCAAGCTGTGCCAGTCAGTATCAGGAGAGACTGAGGGAAGGGAAATCAGCAAAATGAATGAACCCTAAAGCCTGACTGGACCATGGCTGAAGCACACTACCTGGAGGGACCAAACACATGGACTGCAGCAGAGAGGTAAGAGTTGGTGGCGCATCCTTGCCGTGGAGGTAAAGGCTTGCTTGCAATGCAGAGGGTCAAGCACCCTGGTGAAAGCAAAGCCTGTAACAGAGATCATCCACTGGGAGGCCGAGAAGTGTGAGCTTGATTCCTGGTTCTGCCACTTACTACACAACCCTGGGCAAATTACCATTTCTGCATCCTCTTTTTCTCTTGTGCAATAAGGAAATATCTCACAGGTCTGTGAAGATTATTAACTAAGGTAACTCTCAAGCCCCTGACACAATAGTGTTCAATAGATAAAAGTTACTATTAATTTTAGGTTAACCCAAAAGGGGGCAGGGAGGATGGAGAAGTTCCCAGTTGAGGGACCAATAGGTTGAAAAGTTAATGCTCAATATCCCATTAAGAAATTTCGGTGAGAATTTAAGTGTACATTTTTTTTTCCCCAGACTACCTATGAAGCTAGTTTCCGTCTGAGTATTTTATGATGGTCATCTTTTCCAAATGCTAAGCAAAGTTAAGTTTCAAATCTTAGTTATTTTCTAATTTTAAAACATTAATTTTGACTACTTACGTACCTAAATGACAGCAGACAACCAAACAAAAAGGAAATCAACTACTAAAAAACACAAATGGCTTCTCATGTGTTGTTCAATAACTTTTAGGGGGACATTTCTATATCTGAAATCATCTCCCGTGTTTAGAGATACACTTGGTAAGAGGGAAGGGTCATTTGTTTACCTATGGCCAATGCATGTTGATATACAGCAGAAACCAACACAATATTAAAAAGCAATTATCCTCCAATTAAAAATTTAACGAAAGATACACTAAAAATGAACCTGAACTTACAGGGCAAACTACTATGTTTTCAGCTCCCTACTAAGTTGGGGCCATGAACAGAAAATAGTGCATTTGGTGTCCAAATCTTTTCTTATCCTAGACAACTTCCTGTCAGACTTGGTTCAGAAAAGAATAAGGTGCTCTACATTAATGAGCTCAAACTACTCTCACTTAACTCTTCAAATTCTTTGTAGAATAAGACAAATAAATTGTCCAAACTGACATCATTCCTTTCAAGGCTCAGAGGCCCCTCCACTAGCTTCTGCCCTCCACTTCCAGCACCTCATGCAATTTTTTACTACCTTAACTGGGCTACAGATCCTGTTCTTAACTCTGACTTGCCCCTTTCATTCCCAAGCTAATCTATAGAGCAACTTTTTCCAATCGATTAGTACGTTTACCACTCACTGTGTTAACCAGGTTCAGGCACAAGGGTGCTGTTCCTCTTTTCTGTAGTAACCCTGCTTCCCTGAGTCTCTTCCTGGGCTGGATTTCTCGAGCACCTCAAGATCTCCTTCCCCCGCTCCTAAGATGGGCTGGCCAGCACTTGCAGAGATGGGAGTGCAGTAAACCCACATGTATGGGAAAGAGCCAAGGCTCAGATCATGTTGGGCCAGGTTCAGATAAACAAGTCTCGAGTTGGAGTCAGAGAGCCAAGAAGTCAGACCCTGGGAGCTAAGATCAGACAAAAGCAAATTACAGGTTAAGAGGAGGAAGTTAAGCTTGAGCAGTTGTCTCATATACTCATTCGTCTTTGAATCATGTCTTTCTAGATGGTGAGCTTGGCTCAGATTGTGTTATTTATTATCTTGCTGTGAAATGTGGTTTAATAAATATTTTATTGATGGCAGTATTATTTTTGAGATGTGGAAGCCATAATAAAGTTATATTTTCTACTGGCAAAATTGTTGCTAGCTTGTATAATTTTATGTTGGAATTAAACACATCAGTGATTCATGGTGCGGTGTAAAGGGCAACATGGCTTTGAAGTATCTGGGTACCATAACAAGTCTGGAAAACCACTGTTGAAGAGAACAGTATGAAGGCAAAGAGGAAGCTAACTGAATAACGATTCTAGTGCAATTCAACAATATTGTAAATAGTTACAATTTTAACTTTTTTATGTCTTTAAAGCTTTTATGTTAGCTTATTCTTTATCAGATTTTTATAGGTATATGTGGTGACTGTGTGCATGTTTGGTGAAGCATATTAATATATAATATTTCTAATTATAGTTTATAAGCCAGAATCAAGTTTATAAGTTACTGTGGTTTTGTATTAGAGTTGCTTCCTCTCACTTTCTATAATTATATAGAAAGATAGTATTGTTAGAAAATTAAGCCCTATTCTGATGATAATATATAACCTTTAATATTCATCTTTATGGAGTAAATCACGATTAGTACAGGGTTGTGGGTCCTATGGAAAGAGCTTCAGGTTTTCATTTATTTTCCTGTTTTGTTTTTCAAAATACCAATTTGTATTGGTATTGCTAATACCAATATTGGTACTAATCATAATTACCAATTACAGTTGGTAGTACCAATTGTACTGGGGACATCAGTTTGTATTAAAAATCTTTGTAAGCACTGATCATTTTTTACATATAGAAATATCAAATCAGTGTGCACACAGAACTAACATAGTGTGTAGGTCATGTATGCTTAAAAAATGTTATCAGACAAGCTAATAAAACAAAAGAGGGGCTTCTGGTTCAAGATGGCAGAGTAGAAGGATGTGCACTCATCTCTTCCTGTGAGACCACCACGATTGCAACTAGCTGCTTAACAGTGATTGACACGAGGATGCTGGAACTCACACACCCACACAAAAGGTACCCCACATCCAAAGACAAGAAGCCACAGTAAGATGGTAGGAGGGGGTGCCATCACGATGAATCAAATCCCATACCCGCCAGGGGTGTGACCTACAGACTGGAGAACAATAATACCAAAGAAGTTCTCATACTCTTGTGAAGGTTCTGAACCCCACATCAGGCGTCCCAGTCTGGGGATCCAACAAAAGGACTGGAAATTCCCAAGGAATCTGGCTTTGAGGGCCAGAGAGATTTGATTATAGGCTTTCTGGAGGACTGAAGGAAACTGAAACTCCAGTCTTAGAGGGCACATACAAAATTTTGCACACACCAAGACCCAGAGGAGAGGAGCAGTGACCCCAGAGACTGAACCAGAACTACCTGCTAGTGTTGGAGAGCCTGCTATGGAGGTGTGGGTTGGTGGGGGGAAAGGAGCACAGAAAGGTTCCTCTTGGTGTAAACCCTCTTGGAATTCACCATTAATCCTACCTTAAAACTTGTAGACCCCAGGGCTGGGTCACCTCAGGCCAAACAACTACCAGGCAGGGAGTACAACCTTACCCATCAGCAGATAATTCGATTAAAGCTTTACTGAGCAAGACTCTGCCCATTAGAGCAAGACCTAGTTTTTCCCATCACCAGTCCCTCCCATTAAGAAGCTTACACAAGCCTCTTAGACTCATCCATCAGACAAAAGAAGCAAGAAACACAGTCTCACAGTGGTTAAAACAAAAGCCATATTACAGAAAGTTATGTCCCAGATGATGGGACAAGATAAAATCCAAGAAAAACAACAAAATGAAGTGGAGATAGGCAACCTTCCAGAAAAAGAATTCAGAATAATGATAGTGAAGATGTCCCAGAATCATGGGGAAAGAATGGAGGCAAAGATTGAGAAGATGCAAGAAATGTTTACTGAAGACCTAGAAGAACTAAGGAACAAACAAATAGAGATGACTAATACACTAGAAGAAATCAATAGCAGAATAACTGAGGCAAAGAACAGATAAATGACCTGGAGGACAGAATGGTGGAAATAACTGCCACAAAACAGAATATATAAAAAAGAATGAAATGAAGACAGCCTAAGAGACCTCTGGAACAACATTAAGCCCACCAACATTTGCATTATAGGAGTCCCAGAAGGATCCCAGAATCATGGGGAAAGAATGGAGGCAAAGATTGAGAAGATGCAAGAAATGTTTACTGAAGACCTAGAAGAACTAAGGAACAAACAAATAGAGATGACTAATACACTAGAAGAAATCAATAGCAGAATAACTGAGGCAAAGAACAGATAAATGACCTGGAGGACAGAATGGTGGAAATAACTGCCACAAAACAGAATATATAAAAAAGAATGAAATGAAGACAGCCTAAGAGACCTCTGGAACAACATTAAGCCCACCAACATTTGCATTATAGGAGTCCCAGAAGGAGAAGAGAGAAAGGACCTGAGAAAATATTTGAAGAGATAATACCTGAAAACTTCCCTAACATGGGAGAGGAAATATTCAAACAAGTCCAGGAAGCACAGAGAGTCTCAGGCAGGATAAACCCAAGGAGGAGCACAATAAGACACACAGTAATCAAACTGACAAAAATTAAAGACATAAAATATTAAAAGCAACAAGAGAAAAGTGACAAATAACATACAAGGAAACTCCCATCAGGCTATCAGCTGATTTCTCAATGGAAACTCGGTAAAACAGAGGGCAATGGCATAATATATTTAAAGTGATGAAAGGGAAGAACCTAAAACCAAGAATACTCAGCAAGACTTTCCTTCAGATTTGATGGAGAAATAAAAAGCTTTCCAGACAAGCAAAAGTTAAGAGAATTCAGCACACCAAACCAACTTTACAACTAATGCTATAGGAACTTCTTTAGGCAGGGAACACAAGAAAAGGAAAGACCTAGAAAATAAATCAAATAATTAAGAAAACAGTAGTAGGATCGTGCCTATCCATAGTTACCTTAAATGTAAATGAATTAAATGTACCAACCAAAAGACAGAACTGACTGGGTGGATGAAAACATGTGCATGTATGCACTTCCGCCTGTCATATCACTCTGCTTGACCGCCCCAAATGTATGTAATTATTTCATATGCTAATCATGTTCCCATTATAACTGGCAGTTGTGATTATCTTTTGTTTTTTGTCTGACTATTGATTGTGAAAACTGATAAACATCTTTCACTATTGTTATTAGGTTCAGTTCAGTTCAC
>SJYC01056161.1:0-65416 GCA_006408675.1 Madoqua kirkii | reverse complement strand
GAAGAAGCACAAAGCTGGAATCAAGATTGCCAGGAGAAATATCAGTAACCTCAGATATGCAGATGACACCACCCTTATGAAAGAAAGTGAAGAGGAGCTAAAAAGCCTCTTGATGAAAGTGAAAGAGGAGAGTGAAAAAGTTGGCTTAAAGCTCAACATTCAGAAAACATAGATCATGGCATCTGGTCCCATCACTTCATGGGAAATAGATGGGGAAACAGTGGAAACAGTGTCAGACTTTATTTTTCTTGGCTCCCAAATCACTGCAGATGGTGACTGTAGCCATGAAATTAAAAGACGTTTACTCCTTGGAAAAAAAGTTATGACCAACCCAGATAGCATATTCAAAAGCAGAGACATTACTTTGTCAACAAAGATCCGTGTAGTCAAGGCTATGGTTTTTCCAGTGGTCATGTATGGATGTGAGAGTTGGACTGTGAAGAAAGCTTAGAGCCGAAGAATTGACGCTTTTAAACTGTGGTGTTGGAGAAGACTCTTGAGAGTCCCTTGGACTGCAAGGAGATCCAACCAGTCCATTCTGAAGGAGATCAGCCCTGGGATTTCTTTGGAAGGAATGGTGCTAAAGCTGAAACTCTAGTACTTTGGCCACCTCATGAGAAGAGTTAACTCATTGGAAAAGACTTTGATGCTGGGAGGGATTCGGGGCAGGAGGAGAAGGGGACGACTGAGGATGAGATAGCTGGATGGCATCACGGACTTGATGTACATGAGTCTGAGTGAACTCCAGGAGTTGGTGATGGGCAAGGAGGCCTGGCATGGTGGGATTCATGGGGTCTGACTCATAAGAGTCAGACAGGACTGAGGGACTAAACTGAACTGACTGAGGGCTATCTGAGATAAAAAGCACATTCATTCCTAACTTGGTTGACTACCAAATAATTTTTTTTTCTCTCTGTCTTCACTAGTAGAATCCAGGTTTTGGTCAGGCTCCTCCTAGTGGACATAGCCTTAACAGGAGCTTGGAGATGGATCTTCATGAGACAAACAGAAAATTTAGATACAGACATGATGAAATATTGGGAAATCAGATGAAAGGGAACATCTTCTGAACAGCTTCAGAAAGTTTTCTTTACTCAGAAATGAAGATGCTGTTTTCCTGCATCGTTACCTACAAGGGATGCTAGAAACCACCACTACCACTTAGGACTCGCGACAGGAGAGTAACTGGAGACCACAGGAAAGAGAGACAAACAACAGCTTCATCCCAGAGTCGTTTTGTTAACCAACCCACGGCTTTTCTACAACTAGACTTCTTTGGTGAGGTTATAAATATTTTTAATGTTTGCCACTATTACTTGGGCTTTCTGTTAATCGTGGTTAACCACAGATTTTTTTTCACTACTGATGTAAATTATGTTTGAAATATACAAATTATTTTGTTAAAACCCTAAAAGTCATGATTATATTTCTCTGTAGGACAGTAACGAGTACTGTATCTAACAACCTTATTTCAACAGTCTCTGCTGCCTGTGAATCTTTTTTTCTTTGATTCTCCTGGAACCAACTTCACCATTTTTTCCATTTCCTCATTAATAAGTTAATACATCTTTGATGTGTTTTCATTCTGTAAGTTACACGTGTACCTTTTTGAAAAGTGTAGTTAAACAGCATTATGATTTCAAATTTTCTACTGGATTTTAAAGTGGTTTTCCACTTGAATTTAATTAAGTCTTTTATTTAGAGAATTCCTGTTTCCCTGTGGTAGAGGATGCAAAGGTAGAACATAGGGATGAGAGGAAAGACTAAGAAAGCATCATACAGTATTTTCAGTAATTTCTAGGCTTTCTTACCCTAAGGATTGCCCTGGCCATTACGAAGCAGTCTTGAAGTTTGGAGTCATTATAAAGACTTTCTAGGAGCCTGTGTGCATTCAAGATTCTGATGATACAAATAGAAAAACCTATAGTGGTTATCAGACATAGCAGATATCCTGAATAAAAATTAAAAAAAAAAAAACTGTTGAGGCACCAAGTCTTGCTGGAAATAACCTATTTATCAATAATCAGTTACTACAATGGATAATTAAGGACAACACTCACTCATGTTTCCTTGGGAAACACGAAGTTTGAAGTTCTTATTTTGAAATAAACAATTAAATGGAAAGGATCTGCCTCTTAAAATTCTGGCTCCTTCAGTCTTAACAAATGGCATTAACAAGACTGTACTGAAATCCCATTTCAACATCAGGGAGACTGCTACTAATCTGGAACTTTTCTCCTGTGATCTTTTACTCTTGGATTGACTAATAATTCTCTATATATTTCAGAGCACTTTGACATGTCCAAAGAGCATCATTCATTTTTTCACTGTGTGTATTAACATCCCTGTAAGTGGCAGGTGAAGTTCGAAATCAGAATTTTGAATACCTAGATCTTGGGATTCCCACAACTAAGAAAGCTGAACTGCAGTGTTCGTTTTCTGGAATCACCTAACCACTTTGGGCAAGGTGAATTAAAAGCCCTGGGCGTGAGACATGAATCCATCATCTTGTTGCTTAGTCACTTTGTGACTTATTTCTTTGCTCATTAGATAAGCTGAGCAAGTGAAGTTCTGCCTTTCCAGGTATTAAAATAATCAAGAGGATGGACTTAGTATGGTGTTCAGCACACGGCAGCATTGCTCAAAACACAGCAATTAGTCAATACTGGACTCCCTCTCCGGGAGCCCCCACAGAGATGTCCTGTGTGCAGGGAACCAGAAGGCAGCGGAGAGGCCACCGAGTGGCTCACACCAGTGGAGAGCAAGCGCCTCCCCTGCGGAAAGCCGCTCAGCTCTGCGCTCACTCCGCCCTCTGCGGGCCGGGGCGGGGACGCCGTTCCCCTGGAAACGGGACGCGCAGCTCCAGACCCTCCGGAGCTCCGTCCCGCTGCGCCGTAGCTCCGAAAGCAAACGCGGGAGCCAAGTGGGAGCAGGTGTGGGACAAGCGGCCGCGCTCGCAGTGATCGCTGGAGGAGGTGGGCGCCTCCCGGGGCGCGCGTGTGGAGGTGGCCTAGCCTCCCCCGGGCCGGGGAGGGACGCGCACGAGGAGCCGGCCGGTCCCGCGCCTACTCGGATGTACCGGATGGCAGCCCGGGTGGCAGCCCGAGAAGCCCCGATTCTCCGCCTCACCCCGGGCGCCGGCCCGCAGGCGGCGGGCCTGGTGGAACTGGAGGAGGAAGACGAAGACGAGGAGGTGGCGGCGGCCAGGAGAGCGCGGAGTTTTGCCCAGGACGCGCGGGTGCGCCTCGTCGGCTGCCGCCTGGAGCAGTTACTGGCCCTCTCGGAAGAGAAGTGGAGCCAGCATTTGGAGAGTGAAGACAACCGGCAGCTTCTGGGGGAGTTTCTGGAGAGCCCCAGCCCAGCCTGCTGCCTTTTGTTCAGCGTCGCCACCGAGGGGCAGCTCGAGGCGTCCCAACAGGTGAGGGGTGCGGGGACCCGGCCACACCTCGCGTCCAGCCTGAAGGACACCCGGGCGGGACTGGCAAGTCGCGCCTCCTTGGGTTCCTTCGGGACAAGTATTCGGGCTCTTTAAAATAAATAAATAACTTCTATCAAGTGCCTGCCCCCGGGGCCCACAGAATCCCCCAGGTGCCTCCACTCTGCTGTTGAGCGGCTGTTGGTTAGTTTTCTAGAAGGTCAGCCTTTGAGCCTGCCAAAGCCGCGCGTTCTTTAGCTGCCTGGTTGTTAGGCGCAAGGTGAATTCTCTGTGCCAGATAACTGTACTTTAAATCTTCTTGGGTCACTCTGGAGCCACATGTGTCTCGCAGAGCCCAAAAGCTTGTCATGGCCCAGGCTGCCTGTCAACCAGACTTCATCCCAGGGAATAATACTGATACTTAGTCTTAAAAAAGGGATTGCCGGCACTCTGCGCTCAGAACAGTGTTTCTTTTTCCTTTTTCAATTTGACTTCTAGTGCACCTGAACGTTAACGAGTTCAGTATTTGTACTTCTAGACTTTAGAGCAAGATTTATAGTCTTGAGATGCTTTGCTGTTACGTTGTAAAGTGGTACCATCTTCGCTAGATGTGGTCGATTATAATGGCGGGGATCCCAGAGATGAAGAAATAACGAGTTTTACCTTAGAGTTTTACAGGCTCCGATTTTTGTTTGTTTTGCTACTCTCCTAGTTTAGTTTTTAAAAGTTTGTCAGAGTAGGCAAAGAGAATACTTTAGTATTAGGTTAGTCATGATATCTGAAGAAATGACTTGGTAGTCATGAAAATGCTAGAATATTGTGATTAAACACATCTGTTTTTTTGCTTTGAGGATAGTAATCAAATGTAACCTCTTGGTCTTTGTCTCAGTTGGGCTTATTTCTAACAGGAAAAGGTTATACAAAAGAATAATCTTTGCCGAGATGGAAACATTTCTAATTTCTCCCTGTATTTGTTTTTAATTATGAGACTTTATAGTATATAATCTTCTGAAAGGTGATATTTCACAGCAATAATACTGTGAAATTAGCTTTATAAAAGAACAAAGAAAACTCTATGCATGTTGCAGAGGAGCAGTGGAACAATCTTATTTATAAAAGTGGGCCGGATGCCAGATTTTCTCATCCTTGCAATCCAGTTACAAGTTAGATATAGTACATCTTGCTTGTTAACATGGAAGCTACATTGTGGACTTAATTATGTTGCTCTTGTTTCAGATTCCAAGAGATGTAAAACATAAACTTGTTTATATTGCCAAGAAGACTACTGAAAACATTGGAGTAAATGACTTCTCTCAGATAGTTTTATTTGGAGAGTTACTGCCTCCTCTCTTGGACACGTAACTGCTTTCCTAGATGAGGTACTCTTCTGTCCTTAATATTTTAATATTTATCTTCATGACACTTGAAATTAATTCAGGATAACTGGCTATTAAAAAGAATGTAGCAGCTGGTCATCTCATTAGCCAGGTGGATGGAAAATGATAGCATTTAGACTGTTCCTGAAACGAGATGACCCCGACATTCAACAGGTGGTAATTTGTAGGATCATCCTATACCTCTTTCTTTCTAAATAATGGAAAGAAATTAAAAAGCAACTGGAATAGGCTTCTGTACTTAGCTGAAGTATGAAGCTTCCTGTTCAGAGTAAAGATAGATATACACTTTGAAAGTGGGTTATCAGTTTTTAAGATTCCTGTTTGTTTCTAAGTGCACTCGTGTGAGATAATGGAAAAAGATAACAGGAACAAAGTATTAGGAATTAGTGCCTTAAAATTCCTTTTCTCTCCCCTTCAAGCAGAGAACTACTCTCCAGACCCATGCCACTGGCACTCTGCTGTTCCTAAGACCACTTAGGGATTTTGGTAAAGGCAGACTGATGCAGTAGGTCTGTAGTGGAGCTGATGCTGTGTGTTCACAAACCAGCTTTGAGAAATAAGATACAAAATGACTGAATGTAGAAGAACCAGAGCAGTTGTTTTCAAATTTTGCTGAAGATTAGCATCACCTGGGGAGCTAATGTAACCCTGCCCAGGTGACACATAATACCAATTAAATAATGTCTTGGGGGTGGGAACCAGGCTGCAGTAGTGGTTAAAGATTCTTGCGGGATTGATTCTGTGTCTGTGTGGGGTTGTGTTAGTCACTTAGTCATGTTCGACTCTCTTCGACCCCCCCATGGCTCCTTTGTCCATGGAATTCTCCAGGCAAGGATACTGGAGTGGGTTGTCATTCCCTTCTCCAGTGAGTTTTCCTAAGGAATCCAACCCAGGTTTCCTGCATTGCCGGCAGATTCTGGTGGATTCTTTACCACCTGAGCTACCCGGGAAGTCCAGGTGATTCTAATGCACACCAAACGGGGTAGGGGGTGGGGTGGGGGGACTGGGTAAGTATCACTAAACTAGGTCTAAGTAGTCAAAACAGTCTTGCCAAGACCGATATTTACTGTAGGCGTAATTGCCAACGCATTTATTACTGCAGATTTGTCAGCCTCCGTCTTTCACACCTGTTCTACTTCCTGAGGCTCTTCTGCTTTCTTCCTGAAAAGTACTTTCTTGCTGTCTCTGGATTAGCTAGGGCTTCTCTCCCCCAGCTTCAGTTCTACCATGGTTTCCCTCTATTGAGTTTCTATAGTGTTAGTTGATTTCCAGAAGACACTAGGAAGAGAGTTTTCTGTCTTATGCACTTGAGACAGTTTTTGTTATGGCACAGGTGTTCAGGAGCTTTTCCCTGAACTGAATCTGATGAAAGGGTTTCACATGGAGTGTAAATGACCTTCAGTCATGGGAATCCAGGCTGCTATCAGCTGGACTTAGAAGTGCAAAGCTGCTCTCCTTGTTGGAATGCTTTCTCTACCATCTGTGACAAAAGATATAAAACTCTTTCTGGTTTCTCTGACCTTTCTCTGCATAGCCCTCTGAGAAGTTCAAGTGAAAGACTAAACTGTCCATGAGTATATCTATAGAAGACATAAAACATTCAGAACCTCATGAGTGTAGCTGGTTTTGGAAGATTCTACTTTATTTAAATATGCTTGACGATATGAGCACTGGGAAGAAAAAAATGATAACATCACACCTGTCCTTGGGTTTCTTTGTGGACAAGACTTAAAGTCGGAATGAAGGGGCCCTAAGGCCTGGCCAGAGTCCAAATTCTCTGTGGTCTGACCTCCCTCTGACCTCTCAACTTATTTCAATTGCTAACTCCTGGCTTCCTTGTGGTGGTTCCTTAATTATTTAAAGCAGGCTGTTGCCTGGGGCCTTTGCTCCTGTTTCTTCATCTTCCCCGGAATCCACTCAGCCAACCCATTCATGTCTTTTAAGTCTTTTTGCTGAAATATCTCTTGTCTGTGAAGCCGCCCTCCAGGTACACAGGGATTTTTAAAGGGCCCGGACCTAGGGTCAGGCAAGTGAGGCACCCCGCTCAAGAGGAGAACTTTCAGGGAGATGAGGAAAAACAAAAACAACTCATTAATCAAGATGAATAATAGTTTAAGACAGTTTTTTTGTTTTGTTTTTTTCTTTGGCTGTACCACAAGACTTACAAGATCTTAGTTCCCTGAGCAGGGATTGAACTCAGGTGCTAGCGGTGAAAGCATGGAGTCTTAACCACTGACTACCAGGGAATTCCCTAAGGCAATATTTTAAAAAATAAAAATTAATGCAAATAAATCACTTTAAAAATAGGATCACTAACAGTGCCAAGCCAAGTCATATTGGAGCCTAAGGCAAAATGTCAGTAACACTCATCTTTATTAAAAAATGTCTGTTTTGTTTATCAGTTTTGGATTAATTTTTATTTTAAAAATATTTTAAAATATTCATCTTACTGAGTTGTTGAGCTTTCCCGGTAACTCGGGTGAAGAATCCACGAGGAATGCAGGAGACTCAGATTCTATCCCTGGGTTGGGAAGATCCCCTGGAGAAGGAAATGGCAACCCTCTCTACTATTCTTGCCTGGAAAACCCCATGAAAAAGAGGAGCCTGGTAAGCTATAGTTCATGAAGTCGCAAAGATTCGGACACGACTTAGTGACTAAACAAAAGATCAGGTTGTCGTCTGTGGGGTTCTTTTGTGTCCTCTTACGTTTTGTTCCATAGTGAGTGCCTTCCTTGCCTTACCCTCATCATAGCTCTTAATCTTTCCTCCCTATGTGCTTGCGTACTCAGTCATATCCGACTCTCTGCAAGCCCATGGGCCATAGCCTGCCAGGCTCCTGTTCTCCAGGCAAGAATACTGGAGTGGGTTGCCATTTCCTTCTCCAATGCATAAAAGTGAAAGTGAAGTCGCTCAGTCGTGTCCAACTCTTCACTGCCCCACGGACTGCAGCCCACCAGGCTTCTCCGTCCATGGGATTTTCCAGGCAAGAGTACTGGAGTGGGGTGCCATTGAGAATGCTAGCAGAGACTTTTTTTTTAACCTGTAATTGTATATCCGCTAGTAAACAGTTTCAAATTATTTTGGTTCAGAGAAAGTTTGGGGATTTTTCTTATAAAGCATAAAACCTAGACAAAAAACTTCCAGCTAAAAACAAAATTCCAGATTAATTGAATTCCTTTGTATATGTTTGTTGCTAATGAGGTTTATTTCCACTACAGAGCACATCCCAGGTCAACTTGTTTGAAATGATGTTCATGGAGATACTCTAGCCCTCTGCTTAACTGCTCTACAAAGCATGTGGCTCGGAATTGCATAACAGTTTTATCTATAGCATATGACACAAATACTTAATTTTGAAAGAAGTTGGTCTCGTTACAGAACAATAAATAAAGCGAAAGTTTGAAACAGTATCCAGTAAACTGGAAATGTTCAAGAACCAGAATTATCCCTATCCCTGACTTTTAGAAAAAGCTGCTGATACTAGGAATTTAATCTAGAAAGCAGTTGTCCAGTGGGTCAGTGCATGGGCACCCCGTGAGCCTAAGGCTTCAGTCTCGTTTCCAAAGCTCTTCATGAACCCCCTGCCCCTGCTTCCCTCACGGCCCCTCTCCTCAGGGGTGCTGGCTCCAGTTTCAGGCAGGCCAGCCTGGAACTTTCTCAGAAGCAATGTACTCCTTTGCCTTCAGTGATTTTGCATCAGTGTTCAGGTTCCTACCTGTCCTACTTGTCCATCTTAAGATTTAAACTGAGTATCAACTTTCCTGGTGAGCCTTCCCTAATCCCCCTCCCAGTCAGAGATGGGTGTTTTCCCTATGACAGGAAAATGTGCCTCTCATGGCAGTTCTGTCCCACAGAGCTCGACACACTAGTTTTTTCTGTTGTTGTTTTTATTGAAGTATAGTTGATTTATAGTGTTGTATTAGTTTTTGCTATAGAGCAAATTCAGATATATATATATATTCAGATATATAGAGAGAGCAAGATACAGATATATATATTCTTTCCCATTATGGTTTATCTCAGGATATTGAGTGTAGTTCCTTGATTGCTTATGCATCCTTTATGTAATAGTTGACATCTGATCTCCAGCTCCCAGTACCTTCCTCCCCAGTCCTCCTCCCTCTTGGCAACCATAAGTCTGTTCTCTGCCTGGGAGTCTATTTCTGTTTCATACATAAGTTCATGTGCCTTATATTTTGGATTCCACATATAAGTTATACTATATGGCATTTGTCTTTCTCTTTCTGACTTAATTCACTTAGTATGATCTCTAGGTCCATTCATGTTGCAAATGGCTTTATTTCATTCTTTTTTTGTGGCTGAGTAGTATTCCATTGTATATACACATCTTCTTTATCCATTCATCTGTGCATGGACATTTAGATCGTTGCCACTGAAAGACACACTATTTCTTACTAATCTCCTAGCTCAAGAAGTAGTGGGTACAAAGCAGGAAAATATAATACAATTTAGAAATATTTGTTTTATCCCTACTGGAAAATGAAATGAATTTTCAGTTTGTTTATAGTTAACTAGAAGATTGTGTTCTCAAAAATCAACTTTAAAAAGGTAGGCTGTTTTCTAAGCATTTTAGCTAATGGAAATTTTATGGTTAATGCTGAAAGTCTAGAGAGTGTGTCAGAAAATGTTTACAATTAGTACATGTTGGAAAGGAGTGTGGTGACGGAAAAGCGTGAGGAGCAAGAAGAGACTAACTTCACTAACTCAACAAACTATAATTACTTAACATATGCTCGGCTTTGGGAACACAAAAAGTAATTTTGGAGGTTTCCCACACATATAGTTTCATTGATATTCCCAACTTAATGGTGGAAGGAGTTCCAAAAAAGGTTCATATGATTTAATAAATATCTTTCTATCAAAATTTAATCCACTGGGATGTCCCTCAGAGCTGGACAAGATGAATTTGCTTTTGCATCCATGTGATTGAAGAAGATTTTTTCCATTAGTACACTTGCCAGTGTGTTCAATTTGCATTAGGAAAGCAGTTTACCTACTTGACATGATTTTGCTTATTTCATACAGGGTCTGAGTTACTGGGAGCCTTCATAAATGTTTGATAAATATGCAAATGAACAAGCAGTATAGTACTTCCACTTTGAAAGAATTTGTTTAATTGATTAAGTCTGAATGGGTCACTGACTTTGTCATCTGTAGATTTGATATCACAGGAGGACATTTATGAAACTGAAATTGAGTGATTTAGTTGCTGATCTTGTGTAACAAGAAAATCTTTGAAGGAATACATTGTCTGTAAATTAATTTTTCTGCTTCTTAAAATGTTTTTCTTTCTCTAGATTTTAGTGCCAATAATTTCTAATAAGAACAACCATACATCCTGGTCATGCTTTATTTCACAAGACATGGAACATCATATTGAAGTCATGAAAAGTAAAATGCATATTTTTAGGGGCAAAATGTTGAGAAGAACTCTTCTACCAATTCCTACTATTGCAGGAAACATTGACCTGGATCAGAAATATTCAGAGACCAAGTACGTAATGATACAGTTTACATAAGATGTCAAAATGGAGAGCTGATATACCTACTTAATATCACACCCCCATAACACCCCCATGTTAGCAATATAGGAATATTATTGTAATTACAGCATATTTTAAAAATAAAAAAATAGTTATTAAAATACTATGTCCTCTCCTTTGATTCATTTTTGTATTTTATTATTAATCATTTCAGTGTTGCAGACTGGAGCCAAATGAAAGGAGAGTACTCCATGCGATTGAATCAGTGGTTATTAAATGGTCACATCAAATCCAAGAAATCGTAGAGAAAGATTCAGTGCAGCCTTTGCTAAATGGTCTTCACTCAAATCCTCAAACTGAACTGGATTTCTGGACGATGAGAAGAGAGAACCTATCATGGATTTATGATCAAGTAAGCAGAGAGGCCTAGAAATTGCTTGTCAATTGAATTAGCAAAGTCACTTGTTGAATTTGGTGCCCCAAAGCAGTGATTTCCAGTAACTTTAAAGATTTAACACACTGTCTTTGAATGACTTACTCAATTCTTACTGCAAAATTCTTTATAGTATGGGTATTAAAGGTGAATTTAATTAATGGGTATTAAAGGTGAATTTGCCTTTTTGAAAATATTTTGACAGCATGTAAGTAATTAGAAGCACTTTGTGGCTTAGGAAGTGTAGTTCCCAAGGGAAATGTTGAAGACTTTTATGATTTAATTAATCTAGTTGATATAATTGATTTGGGAAAGGAGTAGGCTTTGCTTAGTGGTGAGATGCGACTTTGGAAGAACTAACTGGTTCCTCTGCTAATGTTTGCCTTAGAAGTTATTCAATTTAGTGTTCTAAAAACTAAGACATTCATTCACTTGTTCATCTATCTCTTAGAGATTTTTCTGAAACAGATTTTATATGAAAATTTATTATCTTAGATATAAAATGTAAATCAGGTTTTAAAAAAGTCAAAGACCTGTAAATGTAAAATAAAATACAAGCTTAAGGAAAAAAACGTTAATTTTAAAAATTATTTTCAACTTGAAACCAGGTATATCTTTGAGTATTAAATACTGTGTGTATTGTGCATTAATGGAATACAATTTAAATATTTTTTGCAGAATGCATTTATTTAGTCATTAATCTAGGTTATATATATATTTCAATTTAGCTTCAGACTTCTATTGTCCTCAAAATGGTTAAGATTCTGAAAAATAAGCAAAGCAGCTATTTTCCAACATTGAAGAACATTTCATGGCTGTGAAAAATGGTAAGACTCATGTTCCTTGGCCTGGATCAGTGGTCCCTCCTGATCTGACTCCTGCCTGTTTGCTCAGCCTCCTTCTATCCTTAGTATGTTCTTGAAATGATTGAACTTGACTCTTCTAGTGGTAAATCCATCTTAATCATCTTCAATTTATTCTTCAGCTATTAGTAAACCATTTAAGTACTTACTAAAGAGGATCTAGAGTGAACTTTCAGTGAGAGTGCCTGTATGGAGAGAAAAGGCTTTTGGTATTTATCAGGAAGTCACTGAGCGCCCAGCATGGAGATTTTCTAATTAACAGGTGGGCTGCAATTAGTCCAGTTATTCCCCAGTAGAATCTCGGAATTTGCTTAAGTTCCACCATGTATTCAACTCCTAGGAATGCAAAATCATCATTGAAGATTTAACACACAGAGAGGAGGGTTTGTTTGTTGAATTTCCAACAGATAATACATGCACATTGTTTGAAGCCAGAAATTATTAGATGGTATTTATAATTTAAAATATAAAAGCACAAATTCTCCTTATCTTTTCAGTACCCAGTTTGGGTCTCAACCAGGAGTAACCCCCTCCATAGTTTTTTGATTTCTGTTCATGTTTCTTGAGGCATGTGTAAGCAAATATGGATATGATCCATGATTCTAAAGTTTTAAATGATAAAATTGTAAGATAGTCTGGCCCAGTAGCTGGTTGTTTTGTGTTTTTTTGGCTATGTGCACAGCTTGTGGGATGTTAGTTCCTAGACCAGAGACTGAACCCGGCCCCTGGCAGTGAAAGCATAGAGTCCTAACGTCCAGACCACCAGGGAACTCCTGTTTTTGTTTCTGACATTAGAAAATTATTTTTTAATTTTTAATATGTAATACATGGAAGGTTAGAAAATACTTAAAATTTACTTTGAGAAAGTTATGCTAACTCTTTAGACTTTTCTCCATAAACTGTTGTCTTAAGGCCTCTTTTCAAACAGAGGGAATTAGATCTGAGTTTCTGCCCCAGATCCACTCATACATCTTTTTGCTGAGTCTCTGGTTTCCATTGGCCAAACTGGTACATTAAAACTTTGCAAATTGTTACAAAGATTGAAACACTGTTTTGCAACCTTGTCACCACTGACACTTTGGGCGGGATAATTCTTGGTTGTGGGGACCTGCCCTATGCATTGCAGCATATTTAGCAGCATTGCTGGAGTCTACCCACTACCCCCATGCCCATTACAAAAACACTTAAGACATTGCTTAGATGACCCTCAGTGGGGAAGACCTCCCCTGGCTGAGAACCACTGAATTGAAGATTTAATATATAGTGTACAAAGTACCAGGCTTCCCTGGTGGCTCAGTGGTAAAGTGTCCACCTGCCAATTCAGGAAATGCAGGGGACATGGGTTCAATTCCTGGGTTGGGAAGATCTCCCAGGAAAGGATATGGCAATCCAGTATTCCTGCCTGGGAAATCCCATGGACAGAGGAGCCTGGGTGGGCTACAGTCCATGGGGCTGCTAAAGAGTCTGACATGACTTAGCAACTAGACAAGTACAAAGTACTAGGCACACAGTAAGTGTACCCGCCACAAATGGAAGCTGCTTGTGTTCTTTTCCGTTAGTAAGATTTAACATTTTCTTTGGATACAAGGTCTGCAGGAATGAATCCCAGGGATCCTTAGAGCCTTAGGAGCATACAGCCTGGAGATTCAGGGGGAAAAACACTTTGAGTAGAGCAAGTGGCCCAAAGCCATTGTTAGTTAGAGTTAGGAGGCCCTCCCAGAGATTTACTGAAGGCTCTGTAGAGTCACTAGATGCACTTGTCACATTTTAAGGGCACTTTACCTATTACATGCAGGTATTTGATTTTGAAATTAATATTGAAAACACACTCATTTCAGAACATGAGTGCATCTGGGATAAAAATGGTTCATGGACTCTCTCTTTCTTCCCAGGTCTTTATTATTAGGTGGACAGATATATGAGTTACTTGTCAAGTAGAGTACTGTGGGTAGGTAGATAGCTGATTCCAACAGCCAAAAAAAAAAAAAATGTAGCAGGTTATTTTGTTTTTAATCTCTAACAGGAGTATTTTGGGATACACAAGAAAATAAGAATTTAATTTCCTTCATATCCTGCTTTCATAGGAGATACCTTTCAGTTAAGCAAAAGTATTTGTAGCCTCAGGAGTAAAATGGAGTCTGAAGGAAATCTATTTAGGGCCATCAGAAGGGCCAGTTTTAAGAGAAAATTTAAATTAGGTGAAGCAGTAATTAGTAATAGTTAACTATTTAAATATTTTTCATATAGCTTTAAAAAATATACCTTATTCCTACCATGCTTAACAATTTTAAAAATTTATTTTAATTGAAGGATAATTGTTTACAGTGTTGTGTTGGTTTCTACCAAACATCAACATGTTATGCTTAACAATTTTTAAACTTGAGATAAAATTCACATAACATAAAATTTTAAAGAGTGCAGTTCAGTGGCATTTAGTGTATTCACAGTATCCTGTAACTATTGCCTTCGTCTATGTCCAAAATATTTTCATCACTCATGCTTAAAAATGTCAATAGTTGTATTTTGAATAATAATGTAATAGAAAATTTTTCAGTCGTTGTATAAGTTACTCTCATAGGATAGAAGAATGAAACAATAAATGATTAAACTGTGCTGGTAGCAAGTACCTAGGAGGAATTAACATTCTGCTGATGCAGCTTGTGGGTCTTCAGTCACAATTTACTTGTGCTGTAAGGGTGAATATGGCCGGGCTCTTCTGAAGGATTCTTGCAGCCAGACAGTATGTGAAGCTTTTCCTAACCTGTCATGTGTCAGTTGTAGGATAAATAAAAAGAGGCAACATTTAGGTATAACCATGTTGTTGTGCATTGTTGTCTTGAACTTGTGAAGTGAATTTAGATAGAAGAGACTGCCTCATGAATTTAGATAGAAGAGACTGCCTCACAGTAATGGTGGTTTCCTTTCAGCTCTGCTCGAAGCCCAGGATGTGGAACTTTACCTGAGACCCCTGAGGAGACACATTCAGTGTCTGCAGGAGACGGAATTCCCACAGACCGGTGTATTAATTGCCCCGTTATTTCATACCATCTGTCTGATCTGGAGTCATTCCAAGTTTTATAATACACCTGCTCGGGTTATAGTTTTATTGCAAGAGTTTTGTAATCTCTTCATTGACCAGGTATGTAGCATGAAAAAATAGAGTCAATGAGAATTATTGCCATGTGGTGGGTTTTATTTGGAGTTGATTTGGAGGCTCAGCAGTAAAGAATCTGCCTGCAGTGCAGGAGACCCAGATTTGATCCTTGGGTTGGGAAGATCCCCTGGAGAAGGGAATGGCAACCCACTCCAGTGTTCTTGCCTGGAGAATTTCATGGACAGAGGAGCCTGGCGGGCTGGCTACAGTCCATGGGGTTACAAAGAGTCCAACACAACTGAGCAAAACTATCGCTTTCACTTTTCAAGTTTTATTACATCAATGAGGAATGAATAAATCCAGTTAGAGATCACTTTATCCCTTTTTTTTCAGAGAGAACTTTTATGATAACAAAGGCCAGGTGATTTTCTATCCCAAATGGCAAAGAAGCACTAGAATTAACTTAAATACAACCACAGGACAGGGTGATACTGGATTCTGTTTAATACCCTACTTTTCTTCAGAGATTTAAGGTAGCTTCTAATACAAGGCACACATGTATAGTACTTTCTTTGTATCTTTCCTTTCGGTTTCCATGGAAACGCAGGCTGAGGGAAGACTTTTGGAAAGTAGAGAACTGGGTAGAAGCAAGAATGATTCTCAAAAAATAGTAGTCGAATAAAAAAAATAGTCAAATTAAAAAAATTTGATTCATGGGTGATCTTTAAAAATCTCTCTCTTATAATTGTTTCTCTACTCTTTACTTACATTACAAAGTACTTTTGAAAAATTAGACTGCTTCCTCATCCAGTGGAAAGTTTTAATTCCTCTTGTGTCCATAATATCAGAGAGCATTTCATAATTTCAGAGCTAAAAGATACTAGAAGGGCGTATCATCTAGTGATTCGCTAAGTGTGTGTGTGTCTGTGTCTGTGCAAGCCTGCTTGAGTGCTGTAACAGAATTCCACAGGTTGGGGGGCTTTATTTTCAGAAATTGCTTTCTCACAGTTTTGGAGGCTGGGAGACCAGTCCAGGTTCCTGCGTTGGTGTATTCTGGCCAGTGTTCTTTCTGGCTTGCAGATAGCTGCCTTCTCCCTGTGCCCTCGTGTGGTGGAGTGAAAGGTCTTCCTCTTCCTCTTATAAAACCACAGTCCTATCAGATCGGGGTCCACCCTCCTGTCCCCATTTAACCTGAATTACCTGCTGAAGACCCCGTCTCTGGATAGTCACATTGGTGGTTAGGGCTCCAACACAGGCACTGTTTCAGAGGGTATGGCCCAGTTCAGTCCCTAGCAGGGTCTATATCAGGGTGTGGGTCTGAACCCCAGGGGTTTTTGTAAAATAGATGCCAGAGAATCAGAATCTGTGCACGTGGCTTAGCCTTTGTGTTGCTAAGACCGCCTCTTACGAGAGTCGCATCACTTCTACCTGTAACTGGCAAACTGGAACAGAAAGAAGTTCACATTAACTGGAAAGTCTAAGTGTGCAGAGACTTGAGGATTAGCATTCTCCAGGAGACTCAGATGATAATTTCAAAACTCCACTTGGCTCATGTGTGTTTGATTGGGTTGATTCTTAGTCTTTCATCACATGTAAATAAGGTGGCTTCTGGTAGCATGAGAGGGATATTCTGCTACTAGAACTTCCCTGGAAAGAGACTGACTTTGTTTTTAGTTCTGGACCAATGGGTTTTATGATGGACAGGGAATCCTGGCGTGCTGCAGTCCATGGTGTCACAAAGAGTTGGACATGACTGAGCAACTGAGCTGAACCAAAAGCGTTTTATTTTCTCTCCTGGAGCAATTCTGTGGTCAGGAAGATAGGATATTTTAGACAGATCTGGATCACTAGCTCATGGAAGGGTGGACAACTATGATTGACCTAAATAAATCCCCAGTCTAGTCTAATGCTTCTCACCTCATGACTCATATTGAAAATTAAAAAGAATTTATTGCACAGTGGGGTAAATTGGGGAAATTGGAAACCCTGAAAATCTGCTCATAGTCAAGGCAAGCATCTCAGAGCTTCTGCTGCCCCAGGCCCCAGCACTTTGCTGTCCTAAGCATTCAAGAGAAGGATGTCGTAGGAGAAAGTGGCTGGGGAACTGGGTTCCATTCCAATCCCTGATACTTTTTCAGATGAATTAACTGAAACTTGAAAAATATGATTTGCTCAATTTCCTTGAGAATTTAGGGGGACAAATTAAAGTACAGGTCTTCTGACCTGCAGTTTCGAGTTTGGGGAGTATAAGATTGAGGTAGGTGTGTTCTCTCTGCTTCTGACAAGACAGAATATATGCAAAGTGCTTTGGACTCCGACCAACCAAGATTCAAATCTAATTGAACCGTTTTACAGGAGAAGGGAATGCTACCCATTCCAGTTTTCTTGCCTGGAGAATTCCAGGGACAGAGGAGCCTGGCAGGCTGTAGTCCATGGGGTCACAGAAGAGTCAGGCATGACTGAGCACACAGTGGAGTTAAATCACTTTTTTGAGCCTCAGTTTCTGCCCTTGTAAGTGCCTAGTTCATGGGCTGTTGTAAGGATCAAAGGAGAGAACCTAAATGAAATGCTCAGTGCAACATTTAATAGAAATCAGTAAAAGTTCCAAAATGTTGACTTACAAACTAGTTGCAGCTCTTGATTGGATATAACGGATCAATTCCTTGCTATATTTTAGTGTCTCCTCTGGCTTCATTCTATTTGTTTCTCTGTTGTGCAGACTCAGTTTTACCCTTTTGTTAAGTCAGCGCACTGGGCCCTAATGGACATATCTCATGTGAAAGGCTTTGATCCCTACTGTGGTTTTAACAACTGTGACCGCAGCTTTTCCCAAACCCCTTTTGAGGATCCTCATCTCATTTTGAGAATGATCCAAACTTTTACTGCAAAGCCCTTTCAGTGTGCTGCTAAGTTAACTTCAGTCATGTCCAACTCTGTGCAACACCATAGACGGCAGCCCACCAGGCTCCTCCGTCCCTGGGATTCTCCAGGCAAGAACACTGGAGTGGGTTGCCATTTCCTTCACCAATGCATGAAAGTGAAAAGTGAAAGTGAAGTCACTCAGTCCTATCCGACTCTTAGCGACCCCATGGATTGCAGCCTACCAGGCTCCTCCATCCATAGGATTTTCCAGGCAAGAGTCCTGGAATGGGGTGCCATTGCCTTCTCCAGTTAGTGTAGAAAGCTCAAAGATTGTCATTCATTTTTATACATGGCTTGCAAAGAGCCCTGGTTACCTGTAAGCCTGTTAACCTATTATCCCTGGCCCCTGGTCAGTGTCCATGGTCAAAGTTTGCCAAACTCCTGAGGAAATAACCTTGCTTCCCTTGTTCCTTAGTTACTATTCCTGGCTTATGTCCAAAGGTTTAGTTGACCCAACTTCCTAGATTCTCCAAGAAGACTTTGTAGTAAAACTGTCCCAACATGGAAGGAATCAAGAATGGGCAATGAGTAAACTTTCATACCTGGGTTCTCTGAAGAGCTAAATTCTGCAACACCCATCACCACCTCTAGTTGTTTGTTGTCCAGTTGATTTTTAATGCCTTTTTAATGCACAGTGTCTATGTGCATGGCCAGCTAGCTGTATGCGACTTTCTGCAACCCCATGGACTGTAGCCCACTAGGCTCCTCTGTCCGTGAGATTTCCCAGGCGAGAATACTGGCATGGGTTGCCATCTTCTCCACCAGGAGATCCTCCCAACCCAGGAGTCAAACCTGTTTCTCCCGCATTGGCAGGTGGATTTTTTACTACTGTACCACCTGGAAAGCCCCAACATGCACGGTATAGTTTCTTTTATTTGCCAGAATTCTTCTAAGCCCTTTACAAAAATCTATGATTTTAATCTTCTAGTGGCACTATGATATAGGTACTATTTATTAGTAGATCCAGCTTATATTAAAAAGACACCCAAAGTCCAGAAAGGATAAATAGCATGCCAAAGGTCATCCAGCTTGTAAGAAAGAGCTTTTACCCATTATGTTATGTTCCATAGTTTAAAATGTTTTTATTTCTAATTCCTGTGTAATGAGTGGTATACTAGTGATATCTATAAAATATGGGGCCGTGACCCAGGCCACCTGTTCAAGCGCCCTGGTCTGGTCAGAGACCCAGCTTGTTGGGGGTAACTGACCTCCCGCTGTCCCCACCTAGGGCAGCCAGGCCTGGTCACGGCGGGTCTGACTGAGCCCTCTTCCCATGGATGTTGTGAGGCAGTACAAACCAGGCTTCACAAACTTCAGACCTATTATATGTAGTGACTTTTGAGGAGATGTTGACATCTGGATTTTATCTGTTCATTTTATATATTTATTTTGCATTAGTACTCATGCCTGGAAAATCCCATGGACGGAGGAGCCTGGTGGGCTTCAGTCCATGGGGTCACGAATTGGACGTGACTGAGCAATTTTCATTTTTCACTCTCATGCATTGGAGAAAGAAATGGCAACCCACTCCAGTGTTCTTGCCTGGAGAATCCCAGGGACAGGGGAGCTTTGTAGGCTGCTGTCTCAGGTTGCACAGAGTCAGACATGACTGAAGCAACTTAGCAGCAGCAGTAATATCTATAAAATGTATGACATTTATAATAATGGAAGTAGTCCTATAATTCCATCCCTCTCAAATTCAGCATTGAAAGAAGTTTCCTTCCTCTAAAATGTATACTTATTAGTACATTTTATCATATAATTTTTTTAACTACTTGAAAAGTTAATTTATTTTTATTGGATATGTAGATTGCTTCCAGCCACTTGTATTACAAACAATATGTAGACAACAACTTTATACAAAAATCCTTTTTCCTTAATTAATTAATCAGCTTAATATAAATTCCTAATATTGATTAAGGGGTATGATCTTTTCATGACTCTTGAACATTTGATATATACAAGTTATTTTAAAAGGTTTATGTTAAGTGCATTGCTATTATTTTGTGTAACAAGTTCTACTGTAATTCACCAGCTTTTAGCATTACCATTTTTTAAAATCTTGCTGTGATTTATGGGTATATAATAGAATTAAACCATGTTGTTCTTTTAATTTTGTACTTTGCACAGTTTGTGTAGTTACACATTTTATGTGTCTTTTATAATTTCCTTACATAGTTTTAACGTACTCTGTTCCTGTGAATCTATAGACGTCAGTGTATTTATGAAACCTTGGAACCCTTGAACCCTTAGCTTATTATCAGAAATCATAAGCTGGCATTCTGTTGACTGTGTTTGGCCAATGGATCAATGCAGTGTTTTTATTTTGCATAGTATTTTGGAATTTTTTATTAAAAAAAAGTTGTTGCTAATGCTTAATCAGGTCTTATTTAAATTTCAGCATTCTAGCCTCCACTGAAAAGTCAGGTCTTGCTACGTTGGTTCTTCCACCCCCATTGACACAGTCAGCTGCTAGAGCTTCTCCTCCCGCCTTTAGATGGGCCACGTGCTGTCCAGGTGACCTTGGCCTCCACCACCCACTGTTGTTCCTGATCTGCTTCACTCATTTTCCTTGTCTGCCTGATCTTTCTAGGCATTCCAGGCACGGTCAGAAATCCTTTGTTACTTTAAAAACAAATGTGTTTCTCTTTACTTGTTTTCTAACAGTGGCTGTTAACATGGTCATTTAGGCCAGGCATATGAAAGGCATCATCTGACCACCTTGGATAATGGCACACTTTAGATAATGGCACAGTAATGGTGTCTTATTTTAGTGCCTTGCTTTTCTTCCATGGTTACCAAACTCTGCTCCCTGTTCACTGTGAGTCATTACCACTCTAGGCTCTCCAGTCTGTTCTACAGCTTGCTTAGTGTCTCTCTTGGGGATATTCTTATTCACAAGATCCTAGATGATAAAGAGTTTAAGTCTGCAAGGTTGAGTTTGGAAAAGGGATGGTAGAATTAAACAAGAGTCCATATAGTCACATAAATAAGATGAAAAAGCTGGGAGACAGGCATCAAACTAATACAACATTGTAAAATAACAATACTCCAATGTAAAATAAAAATTAAATTTAAAAAATGCTATCATTGATAAATTCATTAATTGATTGGCTTATTGATAAAATAAGCTGGTTAGTCATTTTTTATTTTATAAGGCTTTGGACATGGGAACTGCTGCTGCTGCTGTGTCGCTTTAGTCGTGTCCGACTCTGTGTGACGCCATAGACTGCAGCCCACCAAGCTCCCCTGTCCCTGGGATTCTCCAGGCAAGAACACTGGAGTGGGTTGCCATTTCCTTCTCCAATGCATGAAAGTGAAAAGTGAAAGTGAAGTCACTCAGTCGTGGCCGACTCTTAATGACTCCATGGACTGCAGCCTACTGGGCTCCTCCATCCATGGGATTTTCCAGGCAAGAGTACTGGAGTGGGGTGCCATTGCCTTCTCTTATGGAATCCCTAATCCATACCAATGTGAAGACTCTTACAAAACTCAAATTACTGAGGGATTCCTGGGAGTTCTCATCCCTGTTATGTGTGAAATTTAGCAACCTTTGGGGAGAGATTAATTTTCCATCCAGCCTGAGTGAGAAAAATGAGTATAGATTGGGAATCTAGCCAGAGTTGAGGAATTAGTCAGTAGCTTTTTAGACACCAAGTGAATGATATTCTTACTACTTTACACATTTATGTCTCAGAGTCTATATTTCTGGTAAAACTATAGCCACTGCGTGTAAAACTGTAGCCATTTATGGGAGAAGGAGGATAATGCATCTGCATTTCTAAATCATTCCTTCAGTTGACTGTTTTGAACCTAATGGCTTTTATTACATTCTCTATTGAGATTGTTACAGCTTTCTAAACAACTGTAGAATTAAAGGCATGCAGTTTTACCTTTAATTTATATGAGGTAAAGGTGCATCAGGATTAGAATTTATAGGTTCTTGAGGTCCCTCAACAGGGAAATTGTGAAGATTCATAACAAATAGGGGAAAGGGAAGAACTGAATGATGGTACTATGAGAGCTGCTACATGAATCTGCTGCTTTCTCTTTAATCGTTCTCACCTTTGCATTTCAACTATTCAAAATCAGTTCAAGTTGCTTATCTTAGCTAGATTTTATGTCCTGTAATGAGCTCCCAGAAGAGAAGTTTGTTGACCTAAAAGAATTGCCAGTGGTGTAATCACCTCTGTCCGTTCTTCCTCACCTTTGCAAGTGACCCTGTGCTGCCAGGTAACGTGACCATATTTTTAAAATACATGATCTCATAGGTTTCCCCTCCCAGCCACTACATTTCTTTATATGAAAACAAAAATTGTACAGAGTATTTGCTGCCTCAAATAGCCATGCAAATTCTGATTACACATTATTTTATCTTTGAAGTCATGGTTGAATGTTTGATTCCAATAATTACAGCATCTTCTGTAGATTTCTTTAATGTATACATGTATGTCATGAAAAGCCTAGTTACCTGAATTTCTAGAATTTGTGTCTTCTGTTTCACAGCATCTCTGGCCCAATTCTAGACATCGTTATTTGAAAATCCCCGGTGGCTCAGAGGGTAAAGCGTCTGCCTGCAATGCAGGAGACCCAGGTTCCATCCCCGGATCAGGAAGATCCCCTGGAGAAGGAAATGGCAACCCACTCCAGTACTCTTGCCTGGAAAATCCCATAGACAGAGGAGACTGGTAGGCTGCAGTCCATGGGTTCGTAAAGAGTCAGATACAACTGAGCGATTTCAGTTCACTCACTGAAAAATAAAACATTTCATTGAAATGGATATTTTCAGGAAAACTATTAGACATATTTTCTTATCATTCATTCTTTGATTTCTAGGCAATAGCTTACCTTTCACCTGAAGATCTCTTCAAAGGGGAAATTGAAGACTGTCTGGAAAAGATTCAAGTGACCATTAACATCTTAAAGACTTTCAAAAATTGTTTCTTCAGCTATAGAAGAAGATTGGCAAGCTATTTTATGGGAAATAAGGAACTGAAACCATGGGATTTCCAGTCTTGTCTGGTGTTTCATAGATTTGACAAATTTCTTGATCGTTTTATGAAAATAGAGGTAATTACTTATTGGCTTCTAATTGATTTATATTGTAGGTTAATTCAAAAGCCTTATATCTTTTAATATGATTCAGGGAACAGATTTTTTAATCCTATTTGAGTAGGAGGTGAGAATTTTTCTTCTTTGATGATTTTCATGAGGAGCTTACAAGGCCAGTGCTGTCAAGATACAGTAAAAGTTTCAGTTACAGAGCTTTGGTTTCTTTTTTCAAAACTTCATTAATCTTTAGGTATCAGTGACCTTTGAGATCCTTGTGATCAAACCAGTCAATCCTAAAGGAAATAAGTCAATATTCATTGGAAAGACTGATGCTGAAGACAAAACTCCAATACTTTGGCGACCTGGTGTGAAGAATTGACTCATTGGAAAAGCCCTGGATGCTGGGAAAGTTTCAAGGCAGGAAGAGAAGGGGATGACAGGGAATGAGGTGGTTGGATGGCATCACCAACTCAATGGATATGAGTTTGAGCAAACTCCGGGAGTTGGTGATGGACAGGGAAGCCTGGCATGCTGCAGTCCTTGTGGTTACAAAGTCGGACACAACTGAGCGACTGATCTGAATTGAATTAACCCCTTGCCCTACAACATACTAAGTTCCTAGAAGACAGTTGTAAATTGGGAAGCTATAAAATAATCTCTTTTTCCCTTTTACATGTTTGATGTTTGTACTGGGATTCCATACCTGAAAACCCATTTGATTATCTAAATATTATGGTAACCTTTAGTATAAAAATATATATGCTCTACTATTAAAATATTAAAGCTATCCATGAAAATAGGTGAAAAGAATGTGAAAACATGTGCTCTGTATAAATGTTTTAAATACCAGAAAGTCAAACATTGAATGAATTGCTGTGTGCCAAGTCCCTTCAATTGTGTCCTCCTTTTTGGCCGTGTGAACTGTAGGGTCCATAGGCTCCGCTGTCCATGGATTCTCCAGGCACGAATATTGGAGTAGGTTGCCATGCCTTTCTGCAGAGGATCTCTGGACCCAGGGGTCAAACCAGGGTGGCTTAGTCTTCTGCATTGGCAGGAGACTTCTTTACCACTAGCACCACCTGGGAAGCCCTTGAATGAATGCATACAATAAACACATTTAAACACCAGTTTCTCTGGAACCAACTGGCTACGATTTTTTTCTTTCTTTTCAAGTTTTGAACTGCCTTATTTTCTTTATGAAACTCTCTCTAGAAAGTTTGGGCGTTTTTGTTGTTGGATTTGTCAAATTTCACTCAAAATGACATTTTTATGTTTTGAAAATTCTCATCGCTTAAGCAGCCCAGATGCCTTTTAGTTTTTGGCTGCACCATGCAGTGTGTGGGATCTTAGTTCCCTGACCAGGGATTGAACCCATGCCCCCTGCACTGGGTGCACAGAGTCTTAACCCCTGAACCACCAGAGAAGTCCTTCTGAATGACTCTTAAAGTCTGAGTGCCCAATGCATAACACTGGGCAACTTGTACCAGGCTTTCTTAACCGCCCTTCACCATAGTGTTGGTGGATCATGCCTGGGCATCTGACTTAGAAGGAAATGAAATGAGACAGTTAAATGTTTAGCTGTGGTTAAGTTAGATGTCACCTATACTGCTCAATAAGTTTCAGTCCATGTGAAAATGGGAGTATAATTTTAAAGGTAGGCAATTACTTTGTTGATTTAAATCATAATAACATTTTCCGTCATATAAATGTCTATTGACTCACCAATTTTGAATGCTGGAAAATTTCTTTCTTTGAATCTTTAAAATGTTCTTTTTCTACTCAAGAGGGTGGAAAGATCTTTACTGTGTCTTTTCAAAGGATATATTTGTCACCATATTGGAATTTGAAAAGCTGGAAAGGCTTGAATTTGGCGGCACCAAGGGAGCAATTTTAAATGGACAGATCTGTGAGATGAGTGAAGAATTTGTGAAACACTGGAAGATTTTTAAACAGCGCACATATGACCCATCTGATTACAATAACATGGTAATGTTGTAGCTTTGTGTTTTCATTTCATAGATCTTACTTTAAAGCTGGGAAGGACAGTAGGTCACAGTGATAATAGGTTCTCTCCAGTCCAGCCTCTCTCGGATGAAAGGCAAAATGCCTTGCCTGGATTCTCTCATCTGTTTCATGATAGATCAGGGATTAGACTTAGGCCTTTGCATGTTCAGTTGGGAATATTTTAAACTATTTCTAATAATGCAACAGTGGACCTCCATCTGGATTTGTTTCTTGTTGATGTGTATTGAAAACTTACCATATTAACTCATCTTGATCTGATTATCTGGTGTCTGTGTAACTGGCATGTTTTATTTTAGTCTTGTCTTGAACCATTAAGTATATTTTTCATCTACTTGAATATTTAGTTTCATAATTGTTAATTTCATATTACTAATCTCAGGGAAAAGAGGGAAGCTTTTCAGGTTTAAGCTGCTTCTGTTTTCTGTTACTGACAGGTTAAGGGGCCAGGAGTTCCTGTGAGCATTCTTGCAGCTCTGGGATAAAAATCGCTTCATTTTAGTTTTTGCCATGGTAGTGAAGCTCAGGTACCAAAAACAAAAAGTAACGATTAGCTCTCACCCTCATTGTTTTTTGTGGAATGTGAATTTATTCACTATTATGTTTATATTTGGTCAAATAATTGACTCTCTGAAATGTACAAGGACAGCGTGTTAGCTTTGTAAGAACATGGTCTGCAAAGTGAATCCCTCTGAACTGTTGACAGCTTTGGGGAAGTGGAGTTAATAGTAAGAATGATATAGCCATTGTGTGTCCTGCTAATTTGTGGAAAAGTAAGAGAAACCCAGATCTGTGGTGATGAATAGCCCAAGCTCTTCCCCAGAGCCTGGTAACATGCCTGGCATGTGGCAGGCGCTCAGGGAATGTGGACAGAACGGGACTCGTGGCGAGGGGGTTTTGATTTAGCTCTTCTGAGCAACTGAGCAGTGGAGTGTGAGATCCGTGGTGTGCAAACCCTCAGGTGCCTTCGAGTTGCAGGAGGGTCTTGATTTACTCTCGATTACAAACTCTGGTAGGTTTTCAGCATGCCATTAATATATATACAAATACATATTTTATATGTATTTCAGATATATATATATATATCTGCCTGCTAGTATTTTGAAGCCCTGTTTATTTTGTAATTGAAAAGGGCAAGGCTTACCTCTGATCTCCAAAGGTTGGTGACATCTATATAGCCTTCCCTCAAAGTTCCCTTTCAACCTCTGGTCTGACTATCTTGACTTTGGTTATTCCAGGAAATCAGAATGTGAAATAACTAAAAGTTCAGTTAATGGATGTGCTTATGTCAAAGATGACCTTTCTTTTTGTTCAGTGTGTCTTGGTTATCAGTGTTGCCTCAGAATATCCCAGTGATTATTTATTTTAGCTTGACTAAGCTGTTCATTTGTTGAACAGCTGAGTTCATTGGGTTCTGGTTTTGATGATGAAGTGAAGTCGCTCAGTCATGTCCAGCTCTTTGCCTGACCCCATGGACTGCAGCCCACCAGGCTCCTCTGTCCATGGGATTTTCCAGGCAAGAGTACTGGAGTGGGTTACTATTTCCTTCTCCAGGAGATCCTCCAACCCAAGAATGGAACCCATGTCTCCCTCACTGTATGCAGATACTTTACTGTCTGAGCCACCAGGGAAGTCACTGAAACTTGATGATGAAATCAGTTGGTAATTTTTAGGAGACAGTACTGTAGCCAACAGACTGCCTCCAAACTCACATTCATAGTGCTGTATTCCTTGACACATGCCCAGCCCACGCCCTCCCTCTCCCGCTGCGCACACCGCTCTGTGTCCCCTGATGCCCAGCGAGCAGTGCGGAGGCAGCAGTCCTGTGTGTCATGTCAGCCTTCCTGCCCTTCGGTGTGAAAGTGAGTGAAGTCGCTCAGTTGTGTCCGACTCTGCGACCCCATGGATTGTAGCCTACCAGGCTCCTCCCTCCATGGGATTCTCCAGGCAAGAGTACTGGAGTGGGTTGCCATTTCCTTCTCCAGGGGATCTTCCCAACCCAAGGATTGAACCCTGGTCTCCTGCATTCCAGGCCGACACTTTACCCTCTGAGCCACCATGGCTTACGTATGTTCCAGTAAATTAAAGAAACAGTGACTGCTAGTTTGTGTTTAGAAATGCTGTTACTGATTTCTCTCTCTCCATTCATCTCAAGCCTATCAGTCAGGCTTTGAGCCTTTCTTTATCAGAAGTTCTGCCACTGTGTTCTGTTTACCGAAGAGGGAGGCCTCAGATGTGTCCATTAACATGTCCTTGGGTTTCTGAATTATTAATACTGAATATAAAGGTCACTTTAGGTATTTGCTTTGATTTCTTCCTATGGGACTATTTGAGATCTAGGCAATTATGAGGAGAGACTTGCTTTCTTAATTAATTGAAACATGGAATATTGTAGATGTTTAAGGTATATAACATGCTAATTTGAAGCATTTATATATTTTAAAAGCCATTGTAATGATAATTAATACCCGTATCATGTTGCAAATTATCATTTCTTTTTAGTGGTGGAAATCATTAAGTTGTAGTCTCTTAGCAAGTTTGATGTTAGGAGTATACACAGTGACACTGTATTAAGTTGAACTTGACAAGAGAAATGCTTTCTTAACTGTTTGTGTTTAACTGATGGGCAGGTGACTTTAGGTTCAACGGTTAGGTTCAACCAACATTCTGAAGTGTGGCTTTATTAAATAAAAGTCCCCAGATAGTATGCAAAGATGGTGGATATTCTTGAAAGTAAGCCCTTGGCTCCACTAGAGTCAGTTATTTGGAGTTTGTTAATATTTACTGAACAAATGTTAAATGCCGGACATCGTGCCAAACCTTTATACACATTCCTGCTTAATTCTTATTGTAACCCTGAGAGTAACCACCCAGGCAAGTAAATTACTGGAGATTACACAGTTCTCAAGGAGTGAAACAGAAGTTCCAACTCAGAACTCTCAGCCTAGAGAGAGTTTTTGCTATGTTTAGCAGAAACTATTTTCTATGTTTTTGCTATGCCATATTTGCTCTTTAGTGTTTGTTTCCCTCATTGCATCCTCATAGAAAAGAAGTCAATAAGTTCATCTGGGGCAACTGGAGGAACTCAGGCTGAGACCTGTACCCTAAGGTGGAATGACCCAAGATGCTGTGGCTGTGTTCCTTCTACTTGCTAGTTTGTAGTAGGAAGGTTGCTCCAGATACCTAGCCTGTCATCACTCTAGGATCTAAAATTCACTTTGAAAGTAATTATTCATCTATACTAGTTTGTGTTCCAGTTTCTACAATGAGTTCTCAGATCTGTTCTCATCTCCTTAACTCTTTATTCTTTTGCTATTATAGTATGTAGTATTTAAAAATTTTAATTACATAAATTTCTTCTTAGTCATCTACAGGATTTTCATGTCTTGCCTACACAGCCATAATAGGAGCTCCCCGCAATGACAAATTTCTTATTATACTAAGAACCAGGAAGATCTCAAGTGAGCAAAAAGAGACAACTAATAGATGGCAGCATCAAGCTAAGATGTGTTAGAATTATCTGACAAGGTATTATAGAGCCATGCTAAAAATGCTTCAGTAAGCAATTATCAACATAATGAAACAAATAAAAACTAACCTCAGTGAAGGAATAGAAATTTTCACCAAAGAAATAGCAGATATAAAAAAACTGGAATTTTAGAGCCAAAAAAAAATAATTAAAAGAATACTGGAAATTAATCCCTTATCCCATGTTTGACTTGGAAATGCTTTCTTCCATTCCATGGGTTATTGGCTACTGATACCCATGAAACTGTCCTTTTCATGCACAAAAGTTTTTAATTTTGATGAAGTCAAATTTTTTCTTTTGTTGTCTGTGCTTTTGATGTCATATCTAAGAAGCGATGACCAAACCCAATGTCCTAAAGATTTTCTCCAATATTTTCTCCTCAGTTTTATACTTTTAGCTCTTATATTTAGGTATTTGGTAAATACTCAGCTATTTTTTGTATGTCTTGTAAGGTATATGAACAAAACTAACGAACAGCTTTGTTGTTCGTAACTAATGTGCAGAAGTACAACTGATTTTTGCATGTTGACTTTGCACCCTGCATCCTTGCTGCATGCTTTATCTTCAGTGCAGAATCTTCGGAGTTTTCTGTATGTCAAATCCTGTCATCTGTTAACAGACAATTTTACCTCTCCCTTCCCAGTTTGATTACTTTTTATCTCATTTTCTCACCTAATTGCTCTAGCTAGTATGTCCCATGCTTTGCTGAATAGAAGTGGTGGAAGTGAAACATCCTTGCCACGATCGTGATCCTATCGGGACTACTTTGCCTTTCACCATCGAGTGTGGTATTGACTGTGGGATCTTCATAGGTGGCCTTGTATCATGTTGATGACCTGTAGCATTTCTAGTTTGAGTGTTTTTATCATTGAAGGGTGTTGAATTTTGTCAATTTTTTTGGCATCAATTGAGATGATCATGGGGTCTTTTTCCTTCATTCCGTTAATATGGTGTGTTATTGATTTCATTTGCCGTCTTTGCATTCTGCAAATAAATCCACCTGGTCATGATATGTGATCCTTTTGATATGTCGCTGGAGACTATTTGCTAGCTTTTGTTGAGAGTGTTTACATCATTATCTATAAGGGATCCCTGTCTGTAATATTCTTGTCGTGTCTTTATTTGGCTTTGGTATCAGGGCAATACATGCTTTATAAGATGAGTTAGGAAGTGTCTGCTCTTCACTTTTTCGGAAGAGGATTTTTGAGTAGGATTGGGGTCAATGCTTCTTTAAGTGTTTGGTGGTGTTTACCAGAAAGCTATCTGGTCCTAGGCTTTTTTGGTTATTTTTGGAAGTTTTTTGATGACTAGTCTCTGTACTAGTTACAGGCCTATTTAGTTTTTCTGTTACTTCATTATTCAGTCATGGTAGGTTGTGTATTTCTTTATTTGTCCATTTCATCTGTTATATAATTTGTTATACAATTGTTCATAAAACATTTTTGTGATTCTTTTTACTTCTGTAAAATTGGTAGTAATTACTCAGATTTCATTTTAGTAATTTTAGTTTCCCTCTTTTTTTCTTTAGTCTGTCTGTCTAAATGTCAGTTTCATTTTTTTCCAAAGAATAAACTTTGGTTTTGTTGGTTTTTCTGTTATTGACTTTTTATCTCCACTTTAATCTTGATTATTTTTTTCCTCTTTCCTCTGCTAGCTTTGGTACTAGTTTATTAGTTTGTTCTTTTTCAATTCACGTAATGTGTAAAGTTAGGTTATTCAGTTAAGAACCTCCTGTTTTAATGTATATGTTTATAATGATAATTTTTTCCTTAATACTGTTTCTGATGTATTCCTTAAGTTTGACTTTGTTGGGCTTTTTTTTTCCCCCCTCCATTTATGTCAAGGTATTCTTAATTACTCAGGTGATTTCTTATTTGACTCACTGTGGGAGGAATGAAATCATACAGGGTATGTTCTTAGATGACAATGGAATCAAACTAGAAATCAGTAATAGAAACCTGACAGGGAATGCTCTAAACACTTAAAAGCTAAAGATCACATTTCTACGTATTCCGTGAATCAGAGTAGTAGTCTCAAGGGAAATAAAACATAGAGGACTGAATGAAAATGAGTGAAATGAAAATACAGTATTTCAAGATTTGTAGGAACAGCTAAAGCAGTCATTCAGGAAATTTATAGCACTAAATTCATACATTAAAAAAGAGGAATATATCAAATCAGTAATGTTTCTACCCTAAGAACCTAGAAAAAAATGAGAGCAAATAGATACAAATCAGAAAGAAGGGAAAAATCAGAAGGGAAGAGCAGAAATCAATGACATTGAACACAAATAATAAAGTCAGTGAAACTAAGAGTTAGTTATTTGAAAAGACAAAATTCTAGTAAGAGGACAAAGAAAAAAAATTACCAGTCAGGAGCAAAAATGAGCTACCATTGCGTGTTCTGCAGATAGCAGAAGAGTAATGGGTAATACCAAAAACCAAAGAATAACCTCTATACATAAATTTGGTAACTTTGATTAAATGAAGCAGTTCTCAAATAATTCAAATTACCATAACTCACCCAATATGAAATATTGAAAACTGAGATATAATTGACATGTTACATTATATTAGTTTTAGGTGAACAACATAAGTATGTTGTGAAATGATTATCACAGTAAGTTTACTTAACATCTGTCATCACAGATACGTAAAAACTTTTATTTTCTTGTGAGGGTGAGAAAAATTGGATTTGTGTTTAAAAACTTCCCCCAAAGAAAATATTGATGCCTGGGGTATTTCACTGGAGAATTCTATCAAACATTGAAGAATTACAGGCACACCTCATTTTTTCGTTTGTGCTTGCCAGATACTGGGGTTTTTTGTTTTTTGCTTCTTTAGAGATTGAAGGTTCATTGCAACCCTGCACTGATCAGTATCATTTATGTGTATATATATATATTTCAGATTATTTTCCCATATAGGTTATTACAGAATATTGAGTAGAGTTCCCTCTTCTATACAGTAGGTCCCTATTATCTATTTTATATATAGTCATGTGTATATGTCAATCCCAGTCTCCTAATTTATCACTTCCCCCCTCATGTTTCCCTTTTGGTAACCACCAAGTTTGATTTTGAGATCTCTGAGTCTGTTTTTGATTTGTAAAAAAGTTCATTTGTATCCCTTTTTTTTTGGTCTGGGCTGCATGCACATGTGAGCTTTCCTGGTAGATCAGCTGGTAAAGAATCCACCTGCAATGCGTGAGACCCTGGCTCAATTCTGGGGTTGGGAAGATGCCCTGGAGGAGGGATAAGGCTCCCCACTCCAGTATTCTTGGGGTTCCTCGGTGGCTCAGTCGGTAAAGACTATGCCTGCAATGCAGAGACTTGGGTTCAATCCCTGGGTTGGGAAGATCCCTTGGAGGAGGGCATGGCAATCCACTCCAGTGTTCTGGCTTGGACAGTCCCCAAGGACAGAGAGAGGAGCCTGGCAGGCTACAGTCCATGGGTTCGCAAAGAGTCGGACTCAGCTGAGCGACTAAGCACATACACAGTATGCCGGATCTTAGTTCCTGACCAGGGATCAAACTTGTGTCCCCTGCAGTGGAAACATGGAGTCCTATCCACTGGACTGCCAGGGAATTCCCCATTTGTATCATTTCAAAAGTTAGAGTCCACTTATAAGTGATAGAATATGGGTTTTGTCTTTCTCTGTCTGACTGCACTTAGTATGATGATATCCAGGTCCCTCCGTGTTGCTGTAAATGGCACCAGTTCATTATTTATGGCTGAGTAGTATTCTACTGTATATATAGCACCACATCATTTTTATCCATTCCTCTGTCAGTGGACATTTAGGTTGCTCCCATGTCTTGGCTGTTATAGTGCTGCATGTATAGATGTGCATGTATCTTTTCAAATTATGATTTTCTCCAGGTACGTGCCCAGGAGTGGGCATGCTGGATCACTCTTTAGTTTTAGTTTTTTAAGGATTCTCTGTACAGTTCTCCATAATGGTTGTACAAATTTATATTCATACCTACAGTATAAGAGGGTGCCCTTTTCTTCACACCCTTTCCAACATTTATTGTGGATTTTTTGGTGATGGACATTCTGACAGGTGTGAGGTGATGCCTCATTGCAGTTTTGATTTGCATTTCTCTGGTAATTAGTGATATTGAGCATCTTTTCATGTGTTTTTGACCATCTGTCTGCCTTCTTTGAAGAAATGTCTGTTTAGATCTTCTGCCCATTTTTTTTTAATTGGATTGTTTGGGGTTTTTATTGATATTGGCTATATGAGCTGTTTGTATATTTTGAAGATTAATACCTTGTTGGTCACTTGCAAATATTTTCTCCTATTCTTCAGGTTGTCTTTTCATTTTGTTTATGGCTACTTCTGCTGTGCAAAAGTTTTTAAGTTTAATTAGGTCCCATTTATTTGTTTTTGTTTTTATTTTCATGACTCTCTGAGGTAGATCCAAAAAGATAGAGATACAGATTTATGTCAGAGAGTGTTCTGCCTATATTTTCCACTAAAATTTTTATAGTTTCTGGCTTTACATTTAGGTCTTTAATCCATTTTGAGTTTATTTTCTGTGTGGTGTTAGGGAGTGTTCTTTTTGCATTCTTTTACATGTAGCTGTCCAGTTTTCCTAGCGCCATGTGTTGAAAAGACATTCTTGCCTTCTTTGTGATAGTTTACCAGTTTAAAAACTTTGATGCATTAGGTTTTTGACCATATTCAACATCCATTCATGATGGGAAAAAAAATTTCTCAGAAATGGGAATAGTGGGACCTTCCTCAAATTGATAAAGACATCTACCAAAAGCCTCAAGGACGTTATACATAATGGAAAGGACCTCCTTATATCCCAAACACAAAGCGTATATTTGGCTACCTACTCAACATTTCCACTTGTATATTTAATAGACATCACCAGCATGCTTTACCTCTCCCCAAGCTTATTCTTCCTTGTATTTTTCAACTAAAAAATACTCTGTATAGTATATTGCTTAGTGCAAAATATTGGAGCCATCCATCATCTTACTCTTTTCTCATGATAAACATCAGGTTTTGTCATATGAATCCTGAGAATATATCACCCTGAAAATATATACAGATCTCATCTCTGAGCCAGGTTATTGCTTTGGCTCCTAAACCTCTCCTTCAGGCCCTGTCTTGGCTCCATCACGTCTATTCTTCACACAGCAACTTGATTGCCTATTAAGAGCTAAATTAGACCATGATATTTCTCTACCTAAAATGTCAGAATTTCTCGTGTTACTAATAAGGGCAATTTTGGAGTCTCTAGAATATAGAAAAATTGGTTTTGAGTGGCACTAATATATTGTTTATTCTCTAATAAGTATTGAGAAACAGCTATGCGCTGGGAATGTCAAATATTGGTACTATCACTGTGAGAAGAAACCTGGATGCTATGCTTATAGATTAAAACCCAGTAGGAGAATCCAGGTAGTCAGTTATACAGTGTGCTCAGTGATGAAAAGTGCTGTGTGCCACGGGAGTATTTGTGAAGGGCCCCTTTCCAGGGGAGGTGAAAGGGAAACTGAGACAATGCCTGAAAGATAAATGGAACTGCACAAATAAATAGAATGAAGCAGGTGAGGAGTAGGTGAAAAGAAAGTGATTAGAGAAAATTGTCTTATACACAGAGCACCAGTGTGACAAGGCAGGCCTGGCTAGACCCAAGAGTGTGAAGAGAGAGAGACAGTGGAATAGTCAGGAGGAGTAAGTAGGGTTCATATCACAAAGGACCTTGTAGATGAGGCTAAGACTGTGAGACTTCACCCTAAAAAGTTAAGGATTCTGTACTGAGGCATGGAAAATTATTAGTACGAGAGTGACATATGATTTCTATTTTAGAAAGCTTGTTTAGATTGCAGTGTAGAGAATGATGGGAGAGATGAGATTAAAGATAAAGAGAGATGTACAAATATGGTAAACAAAGAGATTGCCAGAGTTTCTGCTAGGGTCTATAGAATGAGGAGTGTCTTTATGGAGAGGAGGAGTTCCCATTTGGCAACCCCATGGCCTCTAGCCCGCCAGGCTTCTCTAGGATTTTCTAGGCAAGAATGTTGGAGTGGGTTGCCATTTCCTACTCCAGGGGATCTGTCTGATCCAGGGATCAAATCCTGCTCTCCTTCATTGCAGACAGATTCTTTGCCATCTGAGCCACCAGGGAAGCCTTTGTATATAATAAATTTGAGTTATCTAGGAGATTTCCTAGGGAAGAAGTCCCGTCAACAATTCTGAACTCAGGCTGAGCTGACAGGAGAGGTTGGGAAAGAGATCAGTTGTGGGAAATAAGTATTTGTTCCTTCCCTGATGGTTGGATGGCATCACCGACTGGATGGACATGAGTTTGAGCAGAGTCGGACATGACTGAGCAACTGAACTGAAATGAGATACTGATTATTTGTTAATTGTCCAAATAATGTTTGAGGATCTTAGGTTGTATGTTCCTTGTTGCCACACTGAGAAGAGGGGCAAGGTAGGCTTGTTACAACTTGTTGGGCATTTGTGTTTACTTTTAAAAGTCAGTGATCCTTGAATGAAGAGACTGCTTGGCCTTATTTCAAAAGTGGAGGCGTCCTCTTGATTGATGCTAAACATGCGTTGCTGTGTATGATACACAGTGCTCTAGAGCTGTGCCCTTACGCTATTTTCTAGTGTGTGTTAAATTTAGCATAAGGTGCATTCCTTCATAAAAACATCCAAAATCATGGCTGGAGTGTGGGCTCTGGAGCCAGATTACCTGGTTTTAAATTCTGGCCCTGCTGTTAACTAGTGGTATGACTGTGGACATAAACTTCTCAGAGTTTATTTTGTTGCCCATAATATGGGAAAAATATTACCTACATTATATATTGTTAGCATTGAGCTAATAATGTAAAACATTTAAAATAGAACTGAATAAATGTTAGCTTTTGTTATTTTTATTATTCCTGTTAGTATTATTAATAGAAAAGTCTCCTATGGAAATAACAAAGGACACCCATTAAGTGTGTGGTGTACAGTCCTGGCTGGGGTGGCTTGACTGGGAAGCCCAAAGTGTTTCTGAATTTCTGGGGCCTCACTGAAGACTGAGTGCTGTGCAGATGATGGTTATCTTGTCTTTGTTTCATTCTTTGTAATTATGAGAGTGGGTGTTTATGTATTAAGAGGAAACTGGGGGTTATTAACCGCATGTTAGTAAGAAACTGGGGAAATGGGAAGAGTGTTATGTCTATAGCTCAGTGATGTTTTCTTACAGACAGACCTGTGGATTTTAGTTCTCACTTGAAGAAATAGTGTTTCCTGGCAGGTTTTCTGCTCCATAAAAAAAAACAAAATAAAAACTTTATTTTTAAACTCTAGATGTACTAAATTCATAATGAGGCAAGATTATTTTTTTCTTTTCTGTAACGCTTTGCTTTTTAAATTTATAATCAAAATAGCATGGGGAAGGGTGGATCAGTAGGCCAAAGTTCGGATGTTGGGGTCTGAGCCAGTGGAAGGCACTGTGGAAAAGTGAGCTGACATTGCTAAAGATGTGCACTGCTCTATAAATAAGGCTGTCACTGAACACTTAGTCAGATACAGCTGTTTGTTTCCTCGAGTCCTACTATGAAAAATCATTCAGAGAGAAAAAGAGAGGGTCTCACGCTTTTGTGATGGATATTTTCACTGTTAGATTCTTTCCTGAAAACTAATATTTTATTTTGAATTTTATAGGAGTTTGAAAGTGATTATGTTGTGTTTAAGTCCAAAATTCTGGATTTTGACAGAAGGCTTGGGACAATTCTTTGTGAAGCTTTCTTCAACTGCAATGGTCTAGAAGCTGCTTGTAAGGTTAGTTCTGAAGAAGTTATTAAAAAAAAATGTTAGTAATGAATAATGTAAGACTATTAGATGAAAAGAGGAAATACATTCTTTTCTGATTCAGGTGAACTATTAACTAGTCACATTCTTTTCATATTCAGCTCACTGAATTATAAACTTTGAATAACACACTAATGAATAATGACATTTACCATGGTCAAGGTCAGTTTTAGGACATTTGACTACTGATCTTTGCTTGAATTCATTGTTCTTTCATTACCTTTAGAGCAAGTTTGGGAAGACCTGTGAAGTACTGATTCAAAATTAAGCCACAGTGAAAAGTGAAAAATACCAGTTAATTCAAGAATTTCTTTTCTTTACCATTGTTTATATAGATTTGGCTCACCTGCCCACTTTATTGATCTGACTGAAATCAATAACAGTTTGCACGCTGTTTTTCATTAAGCATAAGATACCAATTACCAGACACACCATTGTTTATCAACAAAGTAAAATACTGCCAAAAGATTAGGACGCTGTTGATTGTATAACATAATCTAGTTTCAAAAGTGTTAAAACATGAAAGAATGTTTATCATAGAACTGATGAAATGCAGTATAGTGTATGAATAGCGAACTTGCTTGTCAAAGAAGAGAATCTGAAAAGTGTAAACTTAGATGACATCCCCAAAGCGAAATGAGGACTCCGTGTCAGTGGAAACACAGAATTGTGGACACAGTTCATTGAAGACTGCAGTGCAAAACAAAATAACAGCCCCAGACTTTGTCAGAGATAATTGCTTGATTTTGATCTTAAAATTCAAATAAATTGGTCAGATGGTGGTTAAGCTGCTAGTGCTTCTAACGCCATCAGCTGTTTTAATACAGGGAAGTTACAGGGCCCAGAGTTCTCTCTTACGAGCCCTTGGGTGAAACTGAGATGCTGCTGGCTGAAATATATAGCCTGTTGTTATAAAATAACACCACCCCTCATGCCATCTCTCAGAAGTTACTGTGGTTTTAATACTGTCAGTCCGTTTCTTTGACTGCATATTTCTCTTTGTGAAAAATGACATATTCTGAACTCTGCAGTCTTTTTGTAGCCTTTTCAAAAAGCAGTGAATCATAAATATTTTTACTTTAATAACAAATTTCAACAATGCCATTTTTAGTGGCTATGCACTAGTCTACCATAATCAACTGGACTTCCTTTCAGACTTTTGGAAATCATGGCAAGAAAGAATGTGGAGGAAAATCTCAATCACAGAGGCTCCTACCTTTTCTCTTTTCTCACAGCCATTCATATGGATTCTATTTTAACATGACAATTATTTTTCTAACCGGTTTTATCTCTTTATTGTCATGTATTGTTTCTTTGAGTCTCAGCATATTTGTACCTTGTCTACTGAAAAATATAGCATAAGCTGCTGCCCTTATAAGCTCTCCAAGGGTGGGGCATCATCTTAGAGTTTTTGTTATGTTTAGATCACCTTTTGCAAAATAAAGCAGGCACTTAATAACTGTGAGATTAGGGGGGCTGACTGGTTGTGACATTCCTGCAGTGACACACAGATGAAGATAAACTGCAGCAAGAGCCGCGGCAGAAGAAAAAAAATGACAGGGTTGTGTATTTAGGGAGAAAATTATTTCTACTAGAGGTCCAGGTGGATGAACTCTGCCCAGTTACTGTTGAGTCCTGGGGAATAAATACCTGCAGACTCTAAAGACCAGGACCCAGCAAAGCCATGAGCCGGAAGGGCCCTGGTAGCCAACAGCATAACGCTGTGGCAGAGTTAGCACTAAATAAAAATTAAAACAAAATGCCGATGGAAGGCCTTCTAAAATTTACAGTGTCTCTACATGGAGACTGAAGTATGTAAGTAAGTATTGAGAAAAGACTTCAGATGAAAGAACACTAGAAAATTGTGAAGTGTACGTGGTTCATACGGAAACAGATTAAATCCGAAAAAGAGACAAATTTAGGAAAAACATAAATATTGCATAATGGAACCGAGAAGTAGAAGAAAATCAAGGTAAACCTTACAGACCTCTAATGGACCATTTAGGAAGGAAGCACATATTGAGAGTCAGTCTTGACTCTTTGATATGAAGGACAGAATCGTTGTCTTCATAAAGAAGCTCTTAGCTCCGATGTGACAAGGAAACCAGAAGTTCAGATGACCTTTATTTTCATCCTGGAAGATAATTTTTATTTATCTGTGATGTTGAAAAATTAAGTTAATACGTACTGCTTTAAAAGTTAAGACTTAACTACCGATTTCTGGCTTTACTACCTTCCTCCCAAATATTTTCTCTTTCCTATTTTACCCTTGGAGTTAAGTTCCACTAAGCATGTCAGCTAGGCAAAATGAGAGGTGGCTGGGAAGCTTCTAGTATTGTTTCAGTTGTGGTTGATATAATAAGGGTTTGAAAGAGAACGCTGTGAAATGGATGTGTTTCCTTATTGTAGTTAGAGTCCAATTCTTTATGAAATCTTTAAGGCCATTTTTGCTTCAGAATGTTAACATAAAGGCCAAATGTAACAGAACAGTGGTTGTAAGAAGAAAAGTTAATACTTTGCATTTTGCTCGGCAGCAACTAACCAAGTGGATTTTAAATATTTAGTAGTTTCTACTGTACTTTTTATTGAAATATAGTTGATTTACAATGTGTTAGTTACAGATGGTCAGCAAAATGATTTAGTTTTAAACATAAATACATATATATTTTTCAAATCCTTTTATAGATTATTACAATATACTGAGTATAGTTTCCTGTGCTAAACAGCATGTCGTTATTTTTTTTAATAATAGTAATGTCAATATGTTAATCTCAGACTCCTAACTTATCCCTCCCCACACCCTTTCCCATTTGGTAACCCTAAGTTTTGTTTTCTATGTATCGAGCCTGTTTTTGCTTTGTAAGTAAGTTCATTGGTATCATTTTTTAGATTCCACATGTAAGTGATATGATGCGATATTTCTCTTTCTCTAACTGACTTAACTTTTGTATGATCACATGTTGCTGTAAATGGCATTGTTTCATTATTTTTATGGCCAAGTAATATTCCATTATATGCATACGACATCTTCTTCACGCATCATCTGTCAGTGGACATTTAGGTTGCTTCCAAGTCTTGGCTATTGTGGCTCATGCTACAGTGAATACTGGGGTACATGTATTCTTTTGAGCCATGGTTTTCCCTGGATATATGCCTAGGAGTGGGATTGCTGGATCATACAGTAGCTGTATTTTTAGGTTTTTAAGGAATCTCCACGCTGTTCTTCATAGCGACTGCACCAATTTCTTTCCCACCAGCAGTTTTACAGTAGTTATAGCTGATATTACCGGAAAAAAGGCCAGCATGTGTTTATCTCGATTGCCTTGAAGATGGTTTGATCTACATTTCTGTTTGTATAATTTTTTTCCTTGTGTTGATTTTTTTTTTTTTTTTTGGTGAATAGTTTTTAGGAAATCTTTATAAAATGTTTACAGTGATGCTGCTTCTTAACAATAGCAGTTTTGGGGCTACACCCATTAGTGTAGCCCTAAGAGGAATAACAAAGCTCTGTCTTTTGCCACGTCCCATCACTAACAAGGCACAAATCTTGGTATATAGTTTTCTGCCACCTTGATGATATTTAGTTATTTTGAGGAGATACTTCCTTTTATTTCAAAGAAAGTATCTATGGGACAGGCCTAGTAACTAACATTTTCTGAAGCCCACACAGAATAAGTAACTAACAAAAGAACAATTTTAAGTGGCACCTGGGCTGATGGGAGGCCACACAAGGTAGCAGAGGCTGCCCTGGGGCCAGATGCTCAGCGCCAGTGGCAGCTGGCAGCTCTGTGCGAGCTCTGACAACTCGGGCGGGTTGTCCGCTGCCCACAACTCAGTTTCTTTATCTGGAGCATGTGAGAACAGCATTTTTAACGCCCTTAAAATACAGTGCCTGGGCACCTAGTCAGCATTCTGTAAACATTGCTTTTATAAAAATATACACTTTTACTGCATCATTTTTCTTGCAAAGAAAGCTGTCTCACACTGATGCACAGAAGAATCCCCACAGATCAGAAAATAAGACAGGAGGACAATAGAAAACCAAAGTTAGCCTCACTAGACAGCTAAGCTTTGTGAAAACTTGTAGTTGGTCAAGATTAGTTTAAGTTTTGAGGGCTCCATAACCAACCAACAGGAATTGTGGGCTTACGCCTGGCAGCTTGCTAGTTGTGTGATGGTGTTTTGGTTCACATGTCTGCCGTTTCTGTCCCCTTACTCATTGGCTTCCCCTGCTTGCTACGACAGTTGATCCTTGAACGGTGCTGACCCCCTTCATAGTCTCAAATCAGTGTTTAACTTTTGGTTCCCCTCAGACTTAACTAAGAATAGCCTAGTTTTGACTAGAGGCCTTGCAATAATGAGTGGTCAATGGATACACAGTTCATGTGTTATATGTATTGATAATATATTCCTACAAGAAAGAAAGCTAGAAAAAAGAAAGTGTTATTAAGAGAAATCATAAGGCAGAAAAACCCATGCTTACAGGACTGTATTCTATTGATTCTGTGAGTCTGTCGTCTCTACAAGATGAATCATCTGTCAATAACCTACATCAGTATTGTGTACCTATATCAATATCGTCTTACATGGTACAGAACACATGTATGACCAACATTAGACATAAAAAAAACTGAAAAGATAATGTGAAAAAGAAATTCATATTTCTTTACAGGTTTAATGATTCATACATTGATGAAAGGAAGCAGCAATCATGAAGCAGCAGAAATGAATTCATGATTGCCGCTTTTTATCAGTGATTGAATGATTGCTTCTTTTTTTCAGCATGATTGTTTTCTGGTAGCCTAGAACAATCGACAGGACTGTCCCACAATAGCCTAGCCTATGTGCTAATAACTGAATTATTACGAAAATTTTATGGCGTAGAGTATTACAGTCATATTCACAATATGATATTGGTAACATTGTTATTTAAAACTGGTAATAGGCTGATAGGCCATTTCTTCAGTTATGAGAGAGGTATACTGTTTGGTAATATAATTTTTTGAAAGCAAAGTTGTAAAACAGAAGACTACACATTATTTTATATTAAATAGATCCTTATATCTCTGTAAGGATAGACTAGTATCTACATATATTTAATGCATTTATGACACATCTTAAATTTTTGATATTTTCTGGCAACATGGTTCATCTGAGAGTCTTTTCAAATTGTCTCAAATCTCCAAAAATTTTCCCAATGTCTTTATTGATAAAATTTTGTGTAAAAGTAGACCCACGCAGTTGAAGGTCATTTTGTTCAAGGCTCAACTGTAATTTGTCTTCACTCATAATTTTACTGGCATTGGTTCAACCTGCCATGCCCTAATTCTTTTTCTGAGAAAGAATATGACTATCTCAAAGCATATGTTTCAACTACAACTCTGATCCTGAAGGAACTGTCAGCCTATGGAGTGGGTGTCATGGAACAGGTCGCCACTGCTGCCCCATGTCGTTTTGGGGGTGACTGTGTCCTATGGTACAAAACATGCATGGGCACAGACAGGACAGTCGCTGTGACTGATGCTTCCAGTATAACTATGTATTTAAAGTTTATTTCACTGAAGGTATAGTTGATTTACAGTGCTGTGTCAATTTCTGCTGTATAGCAAGAGTGTTTCAGTTATACATACATATATATGCACGTTCTTTTTCACGTTCTTTTCCTTTATCGTCTATCACAGGGTAACTGTAATTATTGTGTGACCTGGAGGTCCTCAGTATGGATATTCTTATTTCAAAGTGTATATGTGTAGGTTGCTGTTCAGTTGCTAAGTCATGTCTAACTCTTTGCAACCCAATAGACCGCAGCACACCAGCCTCCCCTGTCCTGTATTATCTCCCAGAGTTTGCACAAATTCATGTCCATTGAGTCGGGGATGCCATCTAACCATCTCATCCTCTGTTGTCCCCTTCTCCTACTGCCCACAATCTTTCCCAGCATCAGAGTCTTATCCAGTGAGTCAGTTCTTCACATCAGGTAGCCAAAGTATTAGAGCTTCAGCATCAGTCTTTCCAGTGAAGAGTCAGAGTTGATTTCCTTTAGGATGGACTGGTTTGATCTCTTTGCAGTCCAATATGTAGGAGAGAAGAGCAAATAGCAAGTGCCCAGTCTTGCTTCTGTTCTTAAATCTGCAAAGCATCTTCTCCATTTCCTGGTGCCCAACAGGAAGTAATAGTGTCAGCTGTGATCAGGGATTGCTAACAGAGGTTCGTTTCTGACTCTTCCCTTTCTGGTGAGGAAGGGAAACTGCTTTACATTTAGAATTTGCTTTACTGGATGTGTAGAAATTTTAGTGAGATGCAAAGATATGTTTTCGATTTAGAGACCCTGCAGGATACTTGCATAGATCTAAATGTTTGCTCTGTGTATCTAGTCATGGAGGAGGTTTAATGGGGGAAATAGTGAACTGAGTATTTGTATTAACAACCTATGATGGTTAACCTTTCTTTCACTTTGGTTTTTTTTTTTATAGCTTTTGACCATATTTGGGAAATTTCTTGAGAAACCAGTTGTCATGGAAATTTTCAGCCCACATTATAGCACACTTATACACATGTTCAGTGCAGAGCTGGATATGTGTAAGCAATTGTATAATGAACACATGAGACAGGTGAGTGGGGGGATAAAGTCTGGCACATTCACAGCATCATATTGTGGGTCAGGGCATCAAGGAGAACTGCACTGAGTGGCACCTAAAGGTGAGGTGCAGGCACTAAAGTTGCTACGCTTTTATTTACCTGGCTTCCTGTGGATATGAATAACCTGCTTTAAGACCATAACTCTTCTACCAACCAAGTTACTTAGCACATGCGCTTTGTATGTTTATTCTGTAAAAGTACCAAAATAAGCAGTTGTTCACAAGGTTGGAATGTACTCTCATAAATGTTCCCTTTCTTCCTCTTTACCACAATATCAATTTGCAGATTGAACAAGGAAATGTAGTTCTTCACAAGAATATGCCGTTTACTTCAGGAAATATCCAATGGGCTAAAGAGGTTCTTGGGCGACTTCAGGTGTTTTGGTCACACTTTGCATCTCTCCATTACCTGTGAGTAGTGAGGCTTTCCTGGAAACACTATCCCTAGGACGCAGGCAATTTTTGTATAGAGTGGGGAGCTGTTCATCTTAGTGCTCATTGCCTTATTTAACTCATCATTGTCTGGCTTGGTGAGAGGGGTTTATTCCCATGGTTTGGAGTATGTTTAATGGGACTTAGAACTTCCTATATTTTTTTAGGTCTATTTTTCCCTTTCCACCTTTCGATTTCATCCAAAATATGCTGATAATTTTTGTTACGGTTTTTCCTTTCTCCAATAACTAGCATTGCTTTCTTCTGCAGACTTTTACATCTTTCTGTTTTCTTTGTAGGGATTGATAACCTGTTGCTATTTGATTGAGTTAAATGTTTGGCATTCTATATTTCATAACTATCTTTTTTAAACAAAGATCAGGAAGAAGCATTGTTTGAACTTTATTGTTTTTCTTCCTGGTTTATAGTGTATTTTCTTACATTTTCTAGTGTGTATTGTAAAGTAATTAAGCCGAAGCCTATCTAATATATAGAAAAACCATATTCCTACAGATTCTTGGAGAGTCCTGATGATACCTTGGTTTATCAGAGGTATGTTGAGATGACAACTTTGCTGAACCAATTTGAAGATCATATCTATAATGAATGGAAAAGTAATGTGAATGAAATTTGTGAATTCAATTTGAATCAACCCTTGGTTAAATTCAGTGCCACAAGTGGTCTTCTCAGTGTCAACTTTGACCCAAAGGTAGGGTTTAATGTTTTTAAAATGTTTTACAAATGCCCTTTTTATTATAAGTGTATGCCTAATACCTCCAGTCATTTATAATTTTATTTTGGGAAAATGTCAGAGCTATGAGGACTAACTTACACAGCTTCTGTATGTCTGCTCTAAAGATTTGTCTACCAAATTTTATATCAATTATTTTCTTATTTTGTCTTGTAATTATTTATTTACTACTTCCACTTGACTGGATAATGAGTTATTTGAGAGTCAGGTCCATCATATTTAATCTTTGTGTTTTGTATGTCTAACATAGTATTTGGCACTTGATAACATTTAATAGATGTCAGTTTAATTGAACAGAATCAGTAGTCTTTGATCGATTTTTTCTGGCTTATGTTTCTGGCCCTGTCTCATGGCAGTCCAACTTTATGCCTAGGAGGTGAGAAAATCAGTCTCATTGACTTTAATAGTCACAGTCTGTACCCAAGTTCTGATTCATTTTCTGAAATATTACAAAGAATAGCATCACCTAATTTTTCTTATTAACCTCAGGACGTGTATATAAATGTATAACCTGGAGAACTGAGGATTTTCTCTACCTTCTGATTGCATAAAACCAATATATAAAAAATGAATTTCTGAGATGTTTTGGAGACAGTCCCTACAATTCTACCACAAGGGATTATAAACACACAAAATGTACTGTACTAGTTAAACCATGGAGTGACACCCTGAGGAAGTCAGTTGGGTTACCTTCTAAAGCATGTTGCATGGCCTTTTCCTCAGGACCTTGAATTAAGGCTGCAGTCAGTTCTCTTCTGACATGGCATATGCATTCCTAAAAATCACTTCACAATGAGAGATTGCACAACAAAATACAGGACTGATGGGGAATGTGAGGGTTAGGGCACAGGACTCAAAAACTTTGTCAGTGATAATAAATAAATGTCAGAGAGAACAACAAATACCGTGTGTGATATCCCTTATATGGGGAATCTAAAAAATATGACAAATGAATAAATACAACAAAAGGAAACAGACTCATAGATACAGAAAATAAACTAGTGGTTACTACTGGGGAGAGGGAAGGGGTGGGACAACCCAGGAGTAGGGGGTTAAAAGATTCAAACTATCAGGTATAACATAAGCTACAAGGATATATATTGATAACATGGGGAATACAGCAAATGCTTTACAATAAACTACAAATGAAGTGCAACCTTTAAAAATTGTGAACATACTGTACACCGGTAACTTATATAACATTGTACGGCAGCTATACTCTGGTAAGAAAAAACAGAAACAAAACCAAGAGAAGGGGTAGCATACTTTTATACATTTTAAATGGTCAGGTAATAGATAAATTCTCCAATGAATTGACACTTTCTCTTGACAAAGACATGAAATTTGTTCAGGAAGTACGTTACGACTTGTGTTACTGTGAAGTGGTGGAAGGAGGGTCATTTGAGATCAGAAAGAAAGTTCTGCCACCAGCCATGGATATGTATCATCACACACGTGTAAATGGAAGTGATGTCTATGAGGTGTGCATGTGAAAATTTTGTCTTCCTAATAAAACCTTCAGTTTAGTCGGGTGCAGTTTTTAGCATTTACCTATCAGTTCTTGTGGATAAATCTGCAGATAAGCAAAGACAAAACTTGTGGCATACTCAGATTCCTCTCTGGTATATAATGATGTCGCGTTTTCAAAATAAGCATTATAATAGAGCTAACAGTGCTGGGAAAAAGTGGAGGTCCATTTATGGCCTTCCATTTCAGACCTTCATGTGGATGTTGCTTGAATTCTTTCTCTAACAGTGAACCACAACTAGTGATTTCTCCCTGTATTATTACTTTTTTAAACTAATTTTGTATTGGGGTATAGCTAATAAACCATGTTGTGATAGTTTCAGATGAACAGCGAAGGGACTTAGCTATGCATATACATGTGTCCATCCTCCTCCAAAACCCCTCTCATCCAGGCTGGTACATAATACTGATTAGAGATCTGTGTGCTATACAGTAGGCTTATCTATTGTAAATATAGCTGTGGGTACCTGAACTTCCCAAACTCCCTAACTGTTCCTTCCCCCGGCAACCATAACTTCATTTCCTAAGTCTGAGAGTCTCTTTCTGTTTTGTAAGTAACTTACCTACTTTTATTAGTTACGTACTTCTATGGCATATGAATGTATCATTATTGCTTTGAAAAAGCATAAGAAACAAAAACCTCTCTGCCCTGACAGTTTGAAAACATAATAATCACTGATGAAATTACAAGCATTTTGATGTTAACTTGTGTTAAAATAGAATGGTATCCTTCAGTGAGTTCAGCTCAGTCTCTCAGTCATGTCCCACTCTTTGTGACCCCATGGACTTCAGCACACCAGGCTTCCCTGTCCATCACCAACTCCCAGAGCTTGCTCAAACTCATGTCCATTGAGTCAGTGATTCCGTCCAACCATCTCATCCTCTGTTGTCCCCTTCTCCTCCTGCCTTCAATCTTTCCCAGCATCAGGGTCTTTTCCAGTGAATCAGTTCTTCACATCAGGTGGCCAAAGTATTGGAGTTTCCACTTTACCATCAGTCCTTCCAGTGAATATTCAGGACTGATTTCCTTTAGGATGGACTGGTTGGATCTCTTTGTAGTCCAAAGGACTCTCAAGAGTCTCCTCTAACACCACAGTTCAAAAGCATCAGTTCTTCGGCATTCAGCTTTCTTTATATTTCAACTCTCAGATCCATACATGACTACTGGAAAAACCATAGCTTTGACTAGATGGATATCCTTAAAATATGTAATAATTCTTGCTTTTCTTTTAATAGCTAGTGGCCATATTAAGAGAAGTGAAATACCTTTTGATGTTGAAGAAATCAGACATACCAGATTCAGCCTTCGCCATCTTCAAAAAAAGAAACACTCTCTTGAAGGTCTGTGTTTTCAGATATTGGGGCAGATTTTGAAAAGAAATAGTTGGAATTTTAATTATTAACATGTAGACATCTGATATTTTCATGGCTCCAAGAGAAGCAGCTATAACATATGTGGTGCTTTTTGTTTTGGGGTTTTCTTTTGCTTAGTACATTGGAAATCTTGAACTTCTTGTGCACGGATATAATAAGCTGAAACAGACTCTTCTGGAAGTCGAATACCCACTGATTGAGGATGAGCTGAGGACTGTGGATGAGGAACTGCAGGCAGCCGCCACATCGCTGACATGGCAGGGTGACTGCTGGGGGGATATAGAGAGGGTAAGGATGGCCACCTCAGAGCTGGAGCACAGAGTGGAGCGTGCGCAGAATAACGCCAGAGTGATCCAGCAGACCATGCAGGCTTGGGCCGAGGGCCCGCTCCTTCCCAGAAGAGAACACAGGCGGGAAACCGCCTTGACCTGGGAAGACAAGAGTGAATTATTTATGAAAAAATACAAGCGAATCCAAGAAGATGGCTGCAAGATACACAACTTGGTTGAGGTACTTGCCTTTTTTTTTAAATTTTCTATTTATTTGTTTGGCTGCACCAGGTCCTAGTTGCAGCATATAGGATCTTCCTTGTAGCATGTGGGTTTGAGTTGTGTTGTTCAGGCACCAGAGCAGGCAGACTCAGTAGTTAGTGTTCAGACTCAGTAGCTCTGTGCGCTACCTGGGATCTTAGTTCTCTGACCACGGATGGAGCCTGTGTCCCCTGCATTGGAAAGCGAATCCTTAACCATTGGACCAACAGGAAGTTACCAACCCCCCCAACCATACTTGCTTTTAAGGCTTCAAAGTTTATAGCAGCTCCTTTCATTACATTTGTTTCTTTTGTTCACTCACTTAGTCAGAAGCACACCAGTATTCCTCTGTCCTTCACTGTCTCCCAGAGTTTGCTCAAAATCATGTGCATTGAGTCAGTGATGCTGTCTAACCATGTCATTCTCTGTAGCCCTCTTCCCCTCCTGCCTTCAATCCTTCCCAGCCTCAGGGTCTTTTCCAATGAGTCAGCTCTTTGCATCAGGTGGCCACAGTATTAGAACTTCAGCATCAGTCCTTCCATTGAATATTCAGGGTTGATTTCCTTTAGGATACACTGGTTTGATCTCCTAGCAGTCCAAGGGACTCTCAGGAGTCTTCTCCAACACCACAGTTTGAAAGCATCACTTCTTTGGTACTTAGCCTTCTTTATGGTCCAACTCTCACATCCATACATGACTACTGGGAATGTAGCTTTGACTGTATGGACTTTGTTGACAGAGTGGTGTTTCTGCTTTTTAATACACTGTCTGGATATGTCTTAGCTTTCCTTGCAAGGAGCAAGTGTCTGTGAGTTTCACGGCTATAGACACTGTCCAAAGTGATTTTGGAGCCCAAGAAAATAAAATCTATCACTTCTTCCATTTTTCCCCCTTCCCTTTGCTGTGAAATGATGGGGCAGATGCCATGATCTTAGTTTTTTGACTGTTGAGTTTTAATCCTGCATTGTCACTCTTTTCTTTCACCTTCATCAGGGTGTTCTTTAGTTCCTTTTCACTTTCTGCCATTAGAGTGGTACCATCTACATGTCTGAGGTTGTTAATATTTCTCATGGCAATCCTGATTCCAGCTTGTGATTCACACAGCCTGGCATTTCTCATGATGTACTCTGCATATAAGTTAAATAAACAGGGTGACAATATACAGCCTTGCAGTTCTCCTTTTCCATTTTGAACCAGCTTGTTGTTCTATGTCTGGTTCTAACTTGCTTCTTGACCTGCTTGCAGATTTTTCAGGAGATAGGTAAGGTGGTCTGGTATTCCCATCTCTTAAAGAATTTTCCACAATTTGTTGTGATCTACGCAGTCGTAGGCTGTAGCATAGTCAGTGGAGCAGAAGTAGTCGTTTTTCTGAAACTGCCTTGCTTTCTCCAAGATCTAACAAATGTTGGCAATTTGATCTCTGGTTTTTCTGCCTCTTCAAACCCTAACTTGTACATTCACATACTACTGAAGCCTAGCTTGAAGGATTTTGACCATAACCTTGCTAGCATGTGAAAATGAGCACAATTGTTTAAATATTATTTGGCACTGCCCTTCTTTGGTATTGGACTGAAAACTGACCTTTTCCAGTCCTGGAGCCACTGTTGAATTTTCCAAATTTGCTGGCATATCGAGTACAGCACTTTAACAGCATCATCCTTTAGGATTTGAAATAGTTCAGAAGGGCTCTTTTATTGAACCTGAAAGAGCTTTATGTATGGTTTTACTAAGCATCGAAAATGGAGGAATTTGTATCACTTGCCTGTCATTTCTTAAACCTTACTGTGCTCATATCTGAGAGAAGAGAGGAATATGGGATTTTTTGGTAAAACAGAGAGGCTAGAAATGGGGTCATAGTTATCACCTGTTTTGAATGCTGTCAGAAGCTACCTCTGTTGGGCAAATGCTCTGTGTGACATCCATCTTGTTTACACCATCTCATGTAACCCTCTCAGCCACCCCCTGAGGGCGACACCGGTAGTTACTCTTCTTACAACAAGTGCTTGAGCTTTTAAAGCAGTGATAGGCGCTGTTCCAGTGTTATCAAGATAGGAGAAGATACAAAATAAACAAGAGCAAAGAACAGAAGACAGAGAAAGCAAAGCGAAAGAAAAAACAGTCTTGTCCCTTAAACTTACACCCTTGTCAGGGAATCGAGAAAGAGAAAATAACAAATGTATAGTAGTACCTCAGTTGATCATAGGCGCAGTGGTGAAAAATAAAGCAGAGATGGCAAGAGAGAGAATCAGCGGCAAGCAGGGTGGACATTGTATCTGAGGTGGTTAGAAGGACCCCTTTACTAAGGTAGCATTTCTGCTGAGAACTGAAAAGGAATGAGCTATGTGGAAAACAAAAGAAGGATGTTCTAGTATCAAAGCACAAAAGCCACAGAAGGAGCATTGGTCGCATGACAAAGCGATGATAAACCCAGTCAGTGTATTAGAAAGCAAAGGCATCACTTTGCCAACAAAGGTCTCATAGTCAAAGCTCTGGTTTTTCCAGTAGTTATATACCGATGTGAGAGTTGGACCATAAAAAAAGCTGAGTGCTAAAGAACTGATGTTTTTGAATTGTGGTGCTGGGGACAACTCTTGAGAGTCCCTTGGACAGCAAGGTCAAACCAGTCAATCCTAAAGGAAATTAACCCCAGATATTTATTGGAAGGACTGATAATGAAGCTGAAGTTCCAATACTTTGGCTACTTGATGCCAACTCATTGGAAAAGACCCTGATGCTGGGATAGACTGAAGGCAAGAAGAGAAGGGGGTGGCAGAGGATGAGATGGTTGGATACCATCACCGACTCAATGGACACGAGTTTGAAAACTCTGGGAGGTAATGGAGGATACGGGGAAGCCTGCCCTGCTGCAATCCATGGGGTCGCAAAAGAGTCACACACGACTTCAATAATGGGTCCCCTATCTAAGGCTCACTTAGAGAGCCATCCTGCCTGAAGCGTAATTTCTAAGGGGAATAATTGCACATAATTAAGTTTGAAAGGGACTAAGGACAAATCCCTGGTGGCTCAGGAAAGAATCTGCCTTCAGTGCATGAGACATGATATCCATCCCTGGGTGAGGAAGATCCCCTGGAGAAGGGAACGACAACCTACTCCAGTATTCTTGCTGAGAAATTCCACGGACAGAGGAACTTGCGGCTGCAGTCCTTGGGGTTGCGCAGAGTCAGACACAACTGAGTGCTCGCTTTTAAGGGCAAACACACAGGACCAGCAGGCCGTTCTGAGAACTTTGGGTGTTGCTTTAAGGGGAAATAGCAGCCAGAGACTCTCTGCTCATAGGCTTTCCCCGTTGAGTGAAATGGGAGACAGGAGATGGTAGACAGAGGGGATGAGTCTATAATCCAGGTGATGATGGCTTAGGTCAGGGTGACAGTGGTAGAGAGTAGTCATGTGCTGGATGTATTTTGGAGGCAGAGCCGAGAATATTTTCTGTGACAAGTCAGGGGACAGTTTTTGGCCTAGACCACTGGGAAAATAGAGTTTCCCTTTACTGACATGAGGACGGCTGTGGGAGAGCAAGATGTCATACAGAAAAGACAGGATTCGTCTTTGGGCATGTTAGTTAGAGATGGCCACCCAAGCGGAGATTTTTTGCATAGACTGGCTTTGGAATTCCGTGAACACAGTACCAAAAAGCAGCAAATGCATTCACTAAAAAGTAACATGGTACATTTGATGTGCTGTCCTGAGTGTCACAAAATAGCAGGAGGGGGCAGAAAAAAATGCATATGGGTTTCAAAGACTTTGTTCACTTCCAAGTTTGTCTGAAGTATTTAAGGAAGTATTAGTTTTCCCTACTGGTAACACTTATTAAGGCAGAAACTTGGCTTTCTTTGCTGACTGCCTGTGTTAGCACTTTTGGGCTGCTAGTAACAAAGTAACAATGCTGTAACAAAGTACCACAAATGGATGCCTTGGAACAACTGAGTTGTATTCTCACCCAGACTGGAGGCTAAAAGTGTGAAATCAAGGTGTGGGTAGGGCCATGCTCTGGCTGAAGGTTCTCCCTAAGGCCTGGGTAGCTGGGGCTACCTGGGTGGCTCGATGGTAAAGAATCTGCCTGCGTATGTAGGAGACGCAGATTTGATCCGTGGGTCGGGAAGATCCCCAGGAGAAAGAAATGGCAACACACCCCAATATTCTTGCCTGGGATATCTCACGACAGAGGAGTCTGGCAGGCTACAGTCCATGGGGTCTCAGAAGAGTCCGATATGACTTAGCGACTAAACAAAGCTTGAAGGAATCAAAGGGATGTTATGATAAGTAAAGAAGAAAGTTTTCTCAGCAGTATCTTAACTTACTCATGTCATTGACTATTCTTAGTTTGCCAAGGTACTGTGAATTATGCTGTGACTTTTAGGACACACTTAACAAGTGTTTATGTCTTAGAGTCTGTCTCATAGAGGACAGATGATGGGTTATGATGAGCTTCTTCAGTTGTATTTTCTTGATAATAAAGAAAGTGGACTCCCTAAACAGTAACCTGGGGGTTTAGACCAGTAAAATTTATGAATCCTGATCAAAATGCATTGAAATTGTTGCCAATATATGACTGGAACTAGTTACAAGCAAGGTTTTGCAGTGTTATTCTCACAGAATAAGGTTTGGGTTTTTCTACTAGTAAGTAGACTCTGCTTTTTGCCTTTAAGTAAAAAACTAACAAGCTCTGAAGTCACCAAGAACTGTGGAGAGCTTCCAGCTTGAGGGAATGCAACTTTACAATGGAAATGAAATGATCACTTGTCTCTATAATCTGTGTTTTAAATGATTGCCCACCTCTTGTTAGCACAGCATTTTGAGCTTGGTCCTCAGACTTCCAGTGAGGAGTGTGGTTTGGGGGAAAGACATAGAAAGCCAGCAGAAGGTGGGTAAGTTCTGCCTTTCCATGCCTTGCCCTTTGTGGCTATCGATTCTCTGCACATGTCTGTAGTCAGCATCCAAGATGATGAGAAGGGCAGAACCGTGGACAGTTGGGTCTGGAAGGGACCCAAGTGATCACTCAGTCACCCAAAGCTCTCCTTTCTATTTCTTTTCCTCCCTGTACTGTAAGTCGTTGAAACTATAACAGCTTCTTGTAAGTGGCACTGTAGTGATATACACTGAGTCTCTTGATATGAGAAAGTAGGAACAGTGAGGAAATCACAGGTGTATTACTGTGACATGTTGCAAAGAACCCTGCTTTAGGAGTCAAGAGGACTGGCTTCTAGTTCTCGTTCCTATTAATGGGATGCTGGATGCATTTTAGGTCTTTGTTTTATACCTTCAAGATGCAGAGCCTGAGCAAGATAGTCTTTGAGGACTTTTTCACCCCTTTGACCTCTGTATTTCTGCTTTCTGGTTTCCACAGTGGAGATAGGACTGCTGTGCACAGCTGTCTGGGGTGTGTACTGCCCGGCTCCAGAGGTGTGGGTCATATACGACACACAGATGTGAATGCTTCCACCTGGATAGTGGAAAAGACAGCATCCCTGAAAACAGCAGTTCTTAAATTTGTTAGAAGGTGAAGAAAAAAAAAACACACACCTTCAAAAACTTGCTAGTTCCTGCCCTGCTTTATCAGGATTGAGTCACCTCTGTAGTTCTGGTTCTTGCCTGTAGCACACACCTTTGAATCGTGGATCATCCCTCCACAGTGGTGAATATTCAAAGAAAGCATAATCTACCTTATCATCAGCTGTTTTGCTGTCATCTTTTCTCTGTGTCCCCCTTGGTAGCTCAGATGGTAAAGAACTCTGCCTGCAGTGCAGGAGACCTGGGTTTGATCGCTGGGTCAGGAAGATCCCCTGGAGAAGGAAATGGCAACCCACTCCAGTATTCTTGCCTGGAAAATTCCACGGACAGGCTACAGTCCACAGGGTCACCAAGAATCGGACACGACTGAGTGACTAACACACTGTCTCTGTGTCACAGTAGCTTCTGTCTCCGGCATCTACTCTCTGGCCTGTATAGACGTCAACCTTTCCCACTCAGAAGGTACCCCTGGAACCAGCCTTGTTGCTCACCTGACCTTTTCAAATCTCTGTCCCTTGACCTGCCACACTGTGCCCAACCTCTAGCTGTCCCTAACCATGTCTGGGCTGTTGTGCCCGTTGGCCCACCCGTGGGGGAGATGCAGAGGTTGAAGAATTTGATGTTATTAAAGCACAAAGGGAGGTTGGACTTCCCCGGGTCAGTGTTTCCCAAGCTGAGTTAGTATTACTCCAGCTGCTCATAGGTGGTGGCCCAAAGTAATTTTGTGTTTGAAAACAATCAGTTAAACCAGGTTAATGGACTTTAACATAAGTACAGTGCAAGTTTCCAAGAATGGCCTAGAGCACGTCTCTCTGTGTTGACTGAGTGATCTCTGGTTTCCCAGCTCAGTGTTCTCCGGACGATTGGCTGGGTGGGGGGAACTTCATTTACAGGAGAGGGCCGGGAAGGTCAAGTCCCAGGCCCGATCCATCTAAGATGCTTTGGGAAATAGTGTAGAATTTGTGTGTATTTGTGGGAAGCAGTCTTCATAATGATTTCTCCTTTAAAGAATGACTTTTGAATGTATTTTATAAATAAACTGTTATAAAATCCTGTTTAGGTCATTGCCATCTGGCTTAAAATTCTACAAGCAAGCATTTGAATGTTTCTATGTTGTACCCCTAAATGCAGCCCCTTTAACGTACTATTTAAATGAACAGCTTTCATTTTTATACTCACTGTTGTCTATACTGACTATTAATACTTGCTGTTGGTAGGAAAATAGGAAGCTATTCGGAGCCAATCCTTCTCTGGATGCCTGGAAGATTTATGTAGAATTTATTGATGACATCGTGGTGGAAGGCTTTTTTCAAGCGATAATGCATGACTTAGACTTCTTCCTGAAGAACACAGAGAAACAATTGAAACCTGCACCATTTTTTCAAGCACAGATGATCTTAATGCCCCCAGAAATTCTGTTTAAGCCTTCTTTAGAGAGAGAGGCTGGAGACGGCTTCTATGATCTGGTGGAAGAAATGCTATGCAGTAGTTTCAGAATGTCTGCCCAGATGAAGCGGGTAGCAGCACATCTGGAAACAGAAAACTACCAGGTATGCTCTTTGTAAACAGGTATTACATTTATTGTTAATTATATGTACATAATAGATTAAGAGCTCATGCATGCATCTGTTAATAGTGATACTGAATACTGAATGCAGAAAATAGAATACAGAGAGATCGAGGAAACTTGAAACAAATTCTTTAAAAACTTTATATATTTTTAAAAGTTCAACATATTTACATATATTTTATCCAATCTTGTACATATGTTTAGAGTTACAAACAAATGCAAAGCTAATTCCAAAGCTTTTATTCTGAATATACTTCAATTTTGAGTTCTAGTGTTCTCTGTTCTGATGTTCACACTTTTGTGCTGTATTTATACCAAATATGGCTAATTTTATTTGTAACCTAAAAGCAAGATGCTGTGAGCTAATCCTGAGATAGCCAAGAAAATCAGAAATTTTAGAACAGCCTTTTAAAACGGGATAAAGCCACATGAAAGAAAGCACCTCATTCTTGATATATAAATGCAAAAGAGAAAATATTAAGAAACAATATTTCAGATGAAAAGGCAGAAAAGGATATAGAGAGTTGCGGCTTCCCTGAATTCAAAACAAATGTGCTTACTCAACTACCCAGACATTTGAATATGTAATGCCCATACAAATATATGTATATTAACGATAATTATTAATTATAAAATTAGCTTTTATATTAATGATTCAAAATTCATTGGGATAATGAGCATAAAGAAAAGTTGGGAAAGGCAACACAATTTTTTATCTTACTAACTATTCTTTTGAAGACTGGCCTTGGAGAATGTTGGGTTGCACATAATTGAGAGAACACGGTTGAGTTTGTAAAGGCTTGGCTCTGCTGTTGTTTAGAGTGACGTGGACAACATGCTGGGCCTGGCAGAAGGCAGGCAGGAGATCATGAGGAGAGTAGCCGACGTCATCAGCAAAGTCGTGGACTTCAGAAACACCCTGGACACGTATGCTTACCTCTGGGTGGAGGACCGAGCCGAGTCCATGAAGCACTTCCTTCTGTATGGCCCTCCTGTGTCGGCCGAGGAGGGGGAGCCTCACGTGAATGAAGAGGTCCCTGAACAATCACCAACACTTGAGCAGTTCAAAGAACAGGCAAGGAAAACCTTAAGCAGTCAGTCTGGTTTCTGGGTTTTGACTGAGTTGTTGCACGGTGACTAATTTTTTTTCTAATTATAGATTGACATTTATGAGGCTCTGTATGTTCAGATGAGCAAGTTTGACGACTTCAGGGTGTTTGATAGTTGGTTCAAGGTGGACATGAAGCCTTTTAAAGTGAGCTTGCTGAACATCATCAGGAAATGGAGCTGGATGTTTCAGGAGCATCTTTTGAGATTCGTCATCGACAGGTAGCCCTTTGTGTTTTGGCGTTTGGAATTATAACTTCTCATACCTGACTGCTTCTTAAAACTGATGTCAATTTTAAGAGCATTAAAACTGCCAGTTTTGTAATACAGTTAACAAGCATTTACATAGGTAAATACTGAAAATAAGAACCAGTCAAAAGCCTTATTCTTCTAAGTTTTAATAAGTGTAATTTGTGTTTGTATATGTGTATGTACATACCTGTCTTTATAGCCTGAATGAACTACAAGAATTTATAAAGGAGACAGATGCTGGACTTCAGAGAGAATTAGTGAAGGTGATCATGATGGTTTGGTTGACATTATGGGGCATCTTCTGGCTGTGAGAAGCCGACAGAGAGCTACGGATGAGCTCTTTGAGCCCCTGCAAGAAACCATCACACTCTTGGAAATGTATGGCCAGAAGATGCCTGAGCAAGTCTATACTCAGCTAAAGGTGAGTGGAGGGGTGAAACAGTCACAGTTGCCGTAAACCGAGCGCCTCCTGTACCCACGTTCATTCTCCCGTGCAGTCTCTCATGACTCCTCGTAGCAACATATACTGTAGATATTAAGGTTTTTATTTTACAGCCTAGGAATCTGAAGCTGAAAGGGACTAATTTTCTCAGGGCCACTCAAGTAATGAAGCCAGGACATACAAATCTAGGGATATTTCAGGCCCAAATCCTCGCTCTGCATGGCACTGCTTCACCATCTTCATGTTAGAGGTATTCAGGTAATAGGGAGTCTCTCAAGGACTTTTTTGGGGTTCCTCTTATATCTTCACTTTCCCATGTGAAATGAACTCCAGCTCTCTTTTTCATCTAAAATTGCCTGTCAGTTGAGAACTGTCCTAGCCTTTGGACGCAAATCGTGGGCATGTTAATAAAGAATGAATAAAGCCCAATTTGGATGGAGAAATCACTGTTTCCTAAACAGAGTTTCTGTGTCACCCACGCTTTCTGTGTTCTGGATTCACTTGGCTTCTGTGTGCCAAATGATGTACAAAGCCTTTGTGGTTATAACTGAATTTATGAATAAAAATTTCACCATTGAGATGCTATTCTCATGTTCATGTTGAAGTTCTATAGAGTTTATATATTTACTTCATCTACCAGCTTCCAGGACGGGTTTATGTTTGACTTTGCAATGTGATCAGTTTCTGCATTAAGCAAAAAAAAAAAACAAAAAAACTTTTTATTGAATTCTGTCTAGTTCAGTGATTAGAGCATGGAACTTAGGATTTCTTTTTTGCAAATCCATCTCATATGTTTGTCTCAGAGCATGCTTCCTCTTCAGTAAAATATCCCTCAAATCCCTCACTTTTAACATTTGTCTATACTATCTCTGATTCCTCATGTTTTTTTTTTAAAAATTGAGGTTAAATTCACAGTTCATATAACAGTAACTGCTTCAAAATGTGTGGCATTAGTACATTCACAAGGTTGTGTAACCACTGCCTCTATCTATCATAGTTTCAGAACATTTCCATCGCCTTCAAAGAAACTCCGTGTCCATTAGTGGCCACTCCCCACTACTCCCCTACCTGCCATCCGTCTGGGGCTGCTGCCAATCTTTTCCTGTCTTTATGGATTTACTTATTGTAGAAACTTCATATAAGTGGTTTTATACAATATGTGACCTTTTGTGTCTGGCTTTTCTCACTTGGCAGGGTGTTTTTGAGATTCATGAACATTGTAGCATATATCACTACTTCATTCCTGTTTATGGCTGAATGATGTTCAGGTGTGTGTGTGTAGGTATGTATGTTCCAGTTTGTCTAGCCTTTCGCCCATCAAAGATTATTGTGTGTGTGTGTGTTCCAGTTTGTCTAGCCTTTCACCCATCAAGGATTATTGTGTGTGTGTGTTCCAGTTTGTCTAGCCTTTCACCCATTAAGGAATGTTAGGGGTCTTTTCATCTTCTGGCTGAATGAATAATGTTGCTGTGGCCATTGGTGCAAAAGTATTTGAGTACCTGTTTCATTCCTTTTTTGAAAAAAAAGTAAGAGTAGAATTACTGGGTCATGTGGTTTCTAAGTTTAATTTTTTGAGGAACTGCCAAAATGTTCGTCACTTCTCCTGCTCCATTTCATGGTCCACAGCTTGCTTTGTGAAGACTCACTGCAACACTGTGTTTACGACTGCTCTGTTGGCTACAAAGAATTGCTGTGTGTGAATTATTACATTTTGTTTAAAATCTGTCTCTAAAAGAAAATCTAGTTTGATTTGGAGTGGAAGACAATGTGGATAGATAGTATATAACAAGAGTGAGAGATTAAGTAATTACCGTAGAACACACTCTGCGTGTTTGTTTTCAGGAAGATTGGGATATTCTTGAGTCAGATCTTGAACCTGAAAATATGTCATTTAGAGAAACCAGCCATAACAGAAGGAACTGATGGGGGATTTGGGTCATGCCCTCCAGAATTTGTATTATAAAATTTTGGCTCACACTTTGCTAAAGCTAGGTCCCTGTCATTTCTGTTGTCATTTTTAAGTCTGTGACAAATTTTCCTGACACACATGACACGTTATATACATTGTTCAACAGTAAGTTAACGAGGAAAGTGTAAGTGGTGATGGAGACATGTTTGATCAGTCACTTAGTTCTGACTGTTAGGGTCATATATTAATTTTAGTACTGTGGTCCGGTGAAAGATTTAAAATTCTTTTATGCATTTTTTCATTTACATGCTTTCTAATGGACTTTTACGTTTCCAGATGAATAAAAGCAAACATGGTATTCTGCATTTTTTCTGTAAAAATAAGTTTGACTCACTACTTACAGTTTTGGCAATATTGAAAATACTAAGCTTTTCAAGATTTCAAAACCGGACCACACTTTTAGGTCTGTGTGTGTCTCGATGCTGGTAATTCATGCTGATCAGGGGAAAATATAAGATTTATAGGCAGTTCCAAGTTGCTTGTGGGGGCTAACAATATACCAGATTTGTTTTAATTGAAGCCATTTGTGAGAGTTACTTTTTCTCCTTCATAATCATTAGCAGTCACAACATTTCCCCAAACTTGCCTGTGCTCAGTTTGATGCTTAAAACCCCTGGGCACGTCTGTGTCCTCATACTCTGTCTATAACATGCTCTGAAGCTAGATTACACCTGTAATCTATAGATTTTTTAAAGTCCCTTCCCTGTTAAGAAACCTTCATTGACTGCCCGTGGCCTCAGAATCCTGTCCAGTTTCCACAGAGCCCACACTCACACTCCATTCTGCATACCTTAAGATATTGAGGGATCTCACCTCCATCTCTCCCTGGTGAAATCCACTCATTGCTGTGAGCCTCTGATGCAGTGTCTCCTCCTTTTGTGAACCATCATCAGCTGGACTTTGGAGGTCATTAATCTGTTGGTTTTCAATGACAGTTTACTTTTTATCAAGCGGAAGCCTGTTTGGTATCCCCAAATACAAAGCAGATAGCAGCAGGTCTAGCGTAGTTGAAGAAGGTTAAGGACCCTGAGCTCTCCGAGACTTCTTCATGTCTTCTCTCCCATGGCCCTGACGGGACTCCGTGAAACTTTTAGGTTCTGTGGGGTCAGTTGGAATTGCAGAGTGAAACTGTATACAGGTAAGGATGCAGAGTTTTGTTGAGAAGGATGGGAAAATAAGATGAAGAGCAGGTAGCTTTAGAGCCCAAGTCTCTCAGCTCCTGGCCTGGTTGGGTGTTTCTGTCATGACACCTTGTTGCATTTTCATTTCATAACACCTCCCGATGGAAGTTAACACGTTCTGTCATGAAAAAAGTTATTTTGTGTGCCTCTCATTCACACTGACAGATGGCATATCAGTATCCGTCTAAAGCATATGTTTTATCTTTGTAGCCCTCCTCCACCACTCAGATACAATTTATACTTAGCACAGTGCACTTTTCATAGTTGACAGTTACTGAATCATTTATCAAATATTTATCAAAGGTTACAAAATAGTCTTTAAAAACCTTTGATTTTTGTACTTCAGATACACAAGTACAGTCCCATCACCGTGTGTGGTTTTGTGTGACAAAACAATTTCAGTGTCCTAGGAGATGACCCAGACAAACAGTGATTTCTTAGTCTGGACACAAGGAGTGCTTTTCAACAGCAGTTGCACAGAAGGGCTCTTCTGAGAGAGGAAGTTGCTGCTGCCGTTTGCATTGTAGTCGGGATAGCAGAGTTGAGTTGCTACCTGAACAATTTATGACTGCTTTGTCCTCCATCAAGTAGGAATTAACCTTCCCTTCCCTTCGCCTCATCTTACTTTGAAAATCCTTTCATTTACAGTTAACCCAAACGTTCAAACTCTCCATCCAGAGCGAGTACAAACACAGCTTTGGGAGTCAGAGGAAAATGAAGGACAAGACTGATTCATATTTTCATCTCTGCCCACCAGATCCAAACCTCTTTTTTTCACTGGCTAAACATGGCTCCATTTCTAGGTGTTAGATCAACCGAGTCATCTCCAGAGCACTTAATTTTGTTCCCTCAGTAGCAAAATAATTTGGTAATTTGTGTTTTATTTTGAAAACATTTTGATTTATGCTGAGGTCAGTTTCAGAGGACAGCCTGGTTTGTGTTTGGAAGATGTGACTCCACAGGTGCCAGTGTGTCAGCCTGGTTCTGAGCCTTTTAGTCACTTTAATCTTTGGGATATAAACTCCATCTCTTATACAAGAATGAAAGGATGCTATGGGTTAGTGGAGAAAGATTAGGATAATTCAATCCTGTGGAGCTGGTTTGTTTTAGGTGCTACAGTGATTTCCCATTTGCACCTTTGTTTTTGCAGGAATTACCTGAAAGATGGGAAACTACCAAAAAGATTGCAGCTACTGTCAGACATGAAGTCTCACCTCTCCAAAATGCAGAAGTTTCTCTTATAAGAAAAGCATGTGTTTTGTTTGATGTAAGCCAGCTAACAAAGTTGTTTTCTTGTCATTGTTTGTCTAAGAAAGGTTTTATAAGACTGGTTGAAGCTGTTTGTTTGAGATTCACTTTGTCTTTTTCTGCCTTCATCAGGAGAAGCAGGCAGAGTTCAGAGAGAGATTCAGATTCTATGCACCCCTTCGTTTTAATGCAGAAAATCCATATACAGTACTTGATAAGGTAATGTGATTGCAATGATCTTGTGTGTTATAATAGCTATTTAAAAAAATAAATTGGACACTGAGATACTGCAATATTTTACCTTAGTTTTGCAATTAGTTATGGGTTGAGAATTAGCTCTATAAAACCCAGTTATAAACCATTTCCCCCAAGTAAATTATATTGTGATTTAAATCATGTCTCCCCAGAATGCTGTTATCATCAAAGTACTCATACTAATGGAACAAACAACTACTATTATTTTTTAAACACTTTATATGTCAAGAACTTTGTTAGGCATGTTACATATGTTATTTATTTCAGTTCTGCAATATCCCTATGATATAGCTTCTGTTTTTTTTCAAATAAAAATATAATCATGTATGACTGAGTAACTTGTTGGAGATAACACAGTTAATGACAGAATCAGTGTTAAAATTAGCTGTTTATTATTTTAAAAAATGAGAAATATTGACCATTGTGGTATGTCCTATGTGATACTTGGTTCATAATTCTTAATCGTAGTAAGAAAAGTCGCAACTTACTCTTCCCCCTGCCTCTGATTTATGTCTATTACCTCATCCTGTGCTTTCTTCTTTAGGCTTGATTACATGTCCTCAGTCTCACTCCCAACTGCACACTATATATGTCTCTATGCTCACTCCCCAAATATATGTTATGTGGTTTTCTGGAGGAGGGTAGTGTTTTAGGGCCTTTCAAGTGAATGCCCGTAACTTATTCTTAATTCTGGGTACAAATATTATTGAGTCATTCTATCCTAGTTCATAATGAGCTCCTTTATCATAGTTGACTATAAGAATGTATGTAATAGGCAGATAATCCAAAATGGTGCATAATTCATGAGGCTTGAAAAAAACATTTTAAAATTTTATTAGAAAAACTGTATCTTTGTTTCTCGAAGAATTCTTAACCTAGCAGCCTAACTGATGACTTTGAAGCTTAGATTCAGGACAGGGAGTTTTCCTGGGCTCGTGTGGGCTGCCGTCCTGACTTGACTTCATGCTGGAGATAGTCTTACTGCTTTTGCTGTTGTTCAGCCGCTCAGTCACGCCTGATTTTCTGTGACCCCATGGACTGCAGCACGGCAGGCTTCCCTGTCCTTCACTGTCTCCTGGAGTTTGCTTAGACTCATGTCCACTGAGTCAGTGATGCCATCCATTTAGTCCCCTGTTGACCCCTTCTCCTCCTGCCTTCTGCATTTCCCAGCATCAGGGTCTTTTCCAGTGAGTCAGTTCTTTGCATCAGATGGCCAAAAAATACTCCTTAGACTCTTGTAAAGCTTGAAGCTGACATAGTTTTTTACTTATCTTTCCAAATTTTGGTTTGAATTAGTTTTAACTGCTTTCAACCATTCATTAAACACCATTCTATAGCATGAGGTCTTTTCTTTCACTTGGCTGAGGGAAAGTAGTTAATTTATTCACTGAAAAGGGAGTAGGTTAGAATATTCTAATACTGTTTTTTTTTTTTTAAGATTATATCTACATTGAAGGTGGTCTCAACAGATTGGATGGGGAGACGTTTTTCCTTGACTAACTAATGTGCTATGTGTAAATATTTCCTGCAGTTATCATTTACTGAGTCAACATTTTCATGCTATAACACCATATAGTTACATGTTTAAAAATCAGATATTTAATTTTGCACCTACAGAATATTTTGAGGGTTTATACAAAGTTTTGAATATAGTAGGACTCAGTTACTTTTATCTTGAAGTTATTTTCTTATGTGTTTGTTCAGCAAGTGTGTCTAATGTTTATGCAACTAGCTTCAACCCAAGTCAGGTATATGCTTGTTCTGAACTGACATGGTAGGTCCCAGTACTCAAGGCACTTCACTCCGAAAGATGGAAACCATTGACCCACCAGGAACAGGGGGAATGGTGTGGTACATCTCTCCTTTTATAACCAATTACTGGGAAATTTATATTATGTGCTATTCTCTCTTCATAGCCAAAGATACAATGAACAATTGAATTAAAATAATTAGATTCAGATTTGTAGGAATAATTAGTATAACTAATAGGGAAATAATTTAAATAAAAGGGCTGTTGACTCTGGAGAGTGTGGTTGACTAGCCATTTCGAAAATCCCTCTTTTGTAAAACAGATGCTGAAACATGTCCACAAATACATAATTCTAAATCTGTTGCTGAGTTCCCAAGAAAACAAGAGAAATCTTTAAAGGGCAGGAAATAGAGGAGCTGAAACCAAGATGGAAAACAGAGGGAAACATAAAACTCTGTGCTGCTGTAGGGGCAAATCAAAGTACCAGAAGCCCAGAACTTTGTAATTAGTGCTTTCAAGGCAAAGGAGGAGATCTTTTTGAGGGCTTCCCTGGTGGCTCAGCTGGAAAGGATCCACCTGCAATGTGGGAGACCTGGGTTTGATTCCTGGGTTGGGAAAATCCCTGAGAAGAAGGGAAAGGCTACCCACTTCAGTATATCCTGACCTGGTGAACTCCCCCCATGGACTGTATGGTCAGTCCATGGGGTTGCAAAGAGTCGGACACAACTGAGCAACTTTCACTTTCACCCTTAATGAGAGGGTGGGCTGGGAAAATCTGTAGCCTGCAGGGAGCCTTTGAGATGACAGTCTTTGCTCAGAATAGGGTGAAAAAACAGAGAAAAGGATCCTCTGGGAATTGGTAGACAGGGGCCTGTTCTCCCAAGAGTTGTGGTTCAATTTTGTACTATTATTATAGTTAAGGAATTTCCAGGTCAGGAAAGTGAAATGGTTACAAATAGTTCTTAGCACACAGTAGAAGCAAATCCAGATCTCCTCTGGATAGAAGAGAATAAAGTGATCTTATTCTAATCTCTTCAGGGGCCCAATAGCTTAAATTTAGTGAAATTTGAGTTTACAGTAAAATAAACACAGCATCATGCATAAGGGCCAACAGAAAGAGCAAGTGACGGACACAGACGCATATAAAGTGTCAGGTATTAGAAAACGTTTATTGGGGCTACCCTGGTGGCCCAGTGGTTAGGACTGTGCTTCCACTGCAGGGGGCCTGGTTTTGATCCCTGTCAGTGAACAAAGATCCCACATGTGGTGCAGCCAGATACACACAAAACACAACCCAACATTTATCATGGAAATAAAAGGTAATGTTGAAAAAAATAAGCAAGTTCTCAGTTTTGAGACTGTCAGAAATGATCAGCTGAGTTTGAAAAAGGACCAGGGACTTATGGAAATGAAAAATAAAATTATTTTAAAAGACACAACTCAGTAGTAGTTGCAGAACTAGTTAAATTGAGAGGATTAGTGAAATGCAAATGACATTGGAAGGAATCACTTAGAAGACAGCACATAGGTGAAAGGAGATAAAAAATACAGAAGAGATGAAGAGATACGGGGTAAGAAGTTAGAAGGTGTCTGACTCTTCTCCTCAGACTTCTTGGAAGAGAGAATAAGCAGACTATTAGACAAGCAGTGGAGACAGAGTAGCTGGGATTTTTTTTTTTTTTTTTAGAACTGGTCAAAGCATGAATCAACTGATTGACGATATTCACTGATAAAGGTTAAGTACAAAGTCAACATCTGCACACATCACAATGTACTACAGATTACCCGTGGCAAAGAGAAAACCTTTAAAGCATCCAGATAGAAAAAACAGATTATCTGTTAGAAGTGATACCTGAGGTAAGAGCATATTTGTCACCAGCAACAGTGAAAGCTGGGAGATAGATGATTTTTTCCCAGTTCTCCAGTGTAAAATTATATTTCAGTAACAAGAGTATATTTAAGGTAAACAAAAGCAGAATGCATCAACCATCAACAAATCATTGCTGAAATGACTTCCAACATGTGTATTTCAAGAAAAGAGAGGACAAACAAAGCCAAAATCGATTCTCAGAAAAGACTAATTATATTGACAAATCCCAGGTGGAATTAACAAAAAGAAAAAAGAAAAATCTACAGTCCTAGGAATAAATAGGAAACAGCACTATAGAAAGAGCAGAAATTCAAAAGATCGTCAAATATAATCAATGAAATTTAAGCAAAGTGGATACATTTTTAGAAAAACATAAACTGTCTCAAGAAATAATACCTGAATAGTCCTATAACTATGAAAAATTAACCAGTAGGAAAATAAAAACATAAACCATTAATTTAAAACAGAATAACAGGCTCTGATGGGATAATAGGTTAATTCAAGGAGCTTTCTGGAAATAAACCTCGTTCATATGCTTCCAGAGCCCAGAAGAAGAACAAACACTCAAAAATTGCTCTATGAAGCATGTCTTATTTTTGTGAAAGGATAGTATGAGAAATGAAAAATTAAAAGCCGTTCTTTTTTTCTGTACACATAAATACAAACTAAACCAAACTTAATCAAATCCATATAAATTGGTTGGGTTCATTCCAGGAAAAGTGTTTAATTTAACATTAGAAATTAATATAATTCATCATATTAATAGATTAAGAGAAAAGTCATATAACCATGTTAAGAAATGCCAAAAGGTCTTTAGGTACCATTCAACATTCACTTATGGTAGAAACTGTATCCTTTTAACCCATTAAAGGATAGCAAAACTCTATTAAAGACATTTTTACCAGAGCACACAAAAATCCTAGTAGCATTA